>VMDO01002499.1:114874-139564 GCA_007922755.1 Pedetes capensis
TTTTTTTTTTTTTTTTTTTTTTTTTTTTTTTTTTTTTTTTTTTTTTTTTTTTTTTTTTTTTTTTTTTTTTTTTTTTTTTTTTTTTTTTTTTTTTTTTTTTTTTTTTTTTTTTTTTTTTTTTTTTTTTCTCATTTAAGGTGTAAGTTAGGTTGTTTCTTCTATTGTAAACATTTATAGCTGTACACTTCCCTGTGAGCATTGACTGCTGCAACTCATATGATTTGGCATGTGGTGGTTTTGTCACTAAGTATTTCTAATTTCTCCTTGGGTTTATTCCTTGACCTATTTGTTACTGAGAATTGGCTTTTTTTTTTTTTTTTTTCCAGTACTGGGGGTTGAACCCAGGGCCTCACCCTTGCATGCTTTGCAAGTGCTGTAGCACTGAGCTGCACCCTCAGCTCATTTTTTTTTTTTTTTCCACTTTTTGAGACAGGGTCTCACTAAATTACACAGACTGCCTCTGGTCTCAAACTTGAGATCCTCCTGCCTCCACCTTATGAGTCACTGGGATTAACTGGCTTGTTTTTAAATGTAAAGATCACGACTAGTTGTTAACTTTATAATTTAGTGTTTTAGGAAAAGAGAGACTGCTACTTAAGGAGACTTCTACTACATTTGAGGAGTTGAGATTTTGTCGTCTCCTCATTCTGGGAAGAGATGTCTTTCAGCTTCAAACCCACCCTTCTCTACTTTCTTTTTTTTAATTGGAAATTTTTAATGTACACCTTAATGTGATTCATTCTGACATGCTTTTCATTGTGACATTTTCGTATATGCATTTTGTTGTACATTATACATATAAGTTCCCCCTTACCCTCTTGTGCACTTCCTCCCCCTGACCCCCCCCACCAAAGACTTCTCTTCCATTTACTTGTCTTTTTATGGTAATATTTTTCTATATATCCTTGTACTCCAGTTCTGTTTAAGATAGAAACTTTTTCTGTAGTGAACTTTCTTTTTATATCCCTTCTGTACTTTCTAAACTCTACACTGTGATGGCAGGGCTCAAACCCCATTAAAATACATTTAAAAAAAATCACTGACCTTGCTCCTTATTCTGTAAGTAAGAGGCACAAGAGACAAGGGAATTCCAGAGGAAGGAGAAGGGATTTGTTCTTTCCTCTTTGAATTTCTATTTCTGTCTGTATCTTCTCTGCAGTGATTCTTCCCACTACAAACAAGGTTATTACAGCAGTGGCAGATGATTTGCTTCCAGTATTTTCACACTTCCAAATCAACCTCATGCTGCAGGCTGGCACCTCTTATTCCGACTTTTGAGCTCCTAAGGCAGTAACACCAGTCAAGTGGAGCCATCTCCTCATCAGATGGATGAGTCTCATTTCCAGAGAATCCTCATCCAAACTTCAATAATCCCAACCTCATTTCTGGCTTACCCAGTCCTTGGGTTGCTAGCTGCATCCTTCATTTACTACTCTGTGATACCTCACTACCCCTGCCCCCTTGCCTTTCTAGGTCTCTACTATCTCATTAGGGGCTCCTTACAGTAGATTCTATTTGTTTAAAAACAGACATGGTAGTAGAAATATAAGCCAAAACATCATACTACACATTGCTACCAAAATTCAACTTCAAAAAATAACATCTCTTAACCAGGCGCGGTGGCGCATGCCTGTAATCCCAGTGGCTAGGGAGGCAGGGCAGGAGGATCGCAAGTTCGAAACTAGAGGCAGTCTAATTTAGCGCGACCTTGTCTCAAAAGGTAAAAAAATGGCCTGGGGGCACAGCTCAGTGGTCCAGCACTTGTAGAGCATGCAGGCATGATGCCCTGGGTTCAAGCCCCCAGGACCGCAAAAAAAAAAAAAAAAAAAAGTCTCTTAAAATGTGTATATGTTTTCAGGCACCCCAAGTATACACACTTTGTTTTACTTAATAATTTATCTTAAAACATTTTCCACCTCAGCACCAACAGATCAGAATAAGTATATGACAAATTTCTAAAACAGCAGCACAGAAAGTTCTCATCCCAAGGTGTGTATACCCTTTTTTGGCACCCTCTGTACATTTATGTATATAATCTTTGCAAGTATATGTAATAGTTTACTAAAAGAATACAGTTGTAACTGGAAGTGGTAAGAGACGTTTACCTTTCACCTTACACCTTCCTGTAGTATTTGAAAATCTTTACATTTCTTAGATGTCATTTAATTAAAATAAACACTTTAAAAATATATATATTTATATAATTGGTCAAAAGAAATATAGCTTGTTGAAATATTAATTATGATCATCTTCAATTGATACAAGGATGGTTAATTCTTGCTTGGTTCTTTTCTGTTTTCTTATTTTCAGATTTCCTATAATAAATATCTCAGTTAAAAAAAATCACATGTATTGTTTCTGTTTTCTGGCTGGACCATTTCTGACACGATATCTATACATTTAACTAGAGATAGCTATGGTAAAATATTAACAATTTTTGAGTCTAGAAAATAGGAATGAATGTTCACTGTATTACTCTTCCAACGTTTGCATGTATTTAAAAATCTTTAATAATAAAACATTGGACATTAAGTTCTCCTGAAAAATGTGGATAGGACTTTTGTTAGAAGGAAACAAACAGATTTGTCATTGCTCCAATCAAGCTGATGCACTACCAAAAAACTCACTACACCCCAAACCAAACCAAACTGAACATCTAGTTTTGTTTATACTAGGAAAAGTCCTTTATATTGATGTCAGTGTCACCAAAATTCTAAAGGTAAGCAAATAAAATATGGCCTCTGTGAAAAAAAATGGAAGAGACCTATAGAGAAAACCTCTTTAACTGATTCATCTTGTAGGAGATTAAACTAAATGGACTAAGACAACTAAGAGGTGTTCAAAATCATATAACAAAATCAGTGGGGCCAAAAGTTTTCCATTACTCATTCATATTGGAAACCAAGTATATGAGGCAGGTCTCCTGGTTGTATGTGATGGGAAACAAATAGGCTCAAGCAAAAAGGGGAATTTATTACCTTATGTAACCCAAAGGGGGGAGTATGACTGCATTTTGTGGCTGGAGCAATGACAGGAGGAATCTTTTTCCTTTTTTCTGTTGGCTTCATCTTTTGGCAGCTTCTCTGTTTTAAAATTGATCACTGGAAGATTCAGACACATCCTGCTAGTTTAGCATGTATAGCATCTTTGCCACTGATTCCAGCAGAAGCACTGAAACTGATTCTAATTTGGCAACAGGGAGCCAAATGGGTTGACAGTGGGGGAAGGAAAGTTCTTCAAAGAAAAATCAGGGTGCTATGATGAAAAGAAGTGAATGAGAGAATGTTGAGCAGGTAAAAATGAGCTGTCAGTAGGTCAGACTGAGCTACAGATTACACAACTAGTGAGTAACTGAGCCAGGACTTGAATCTATTTCTGAGTAAGCTTTGTAGCAAATTTGTAAAACAGAAGGAAAATAACCTTAGGTCTCTTTTTATTCTCAGAAGATAAAGTACAAAATACATTGTTAGGCAATGTTTAATACTGCTCTTCAAATTAAGATGAACTCTGAAAGCTTTAAATTCACTTTTCCAAATGCTTTGTAGATATTAAAGCCAAGCCTACAATATTTTGATATAACTTAGTGCTAAAAGACTTTATACTATAAATAGCCAGAGCTCATATTTTCTAAGTGAAATATAATTCAAGTATCATAAAATTTATGCGTTAGAAGTGTATGTTTAGCTAGGCATTGTGACGCATGCCTGTAATCCCAGTGATTTGGGAGGCTGAGGTAGGGAGGATTGCAGGCTCCCGGCCAGAGGCACCCTGCAAAACTTAGCAAGATCCTGTTTCAAATTTAAAAAATAAAAAAAGGGGCTGAAGGTGTGCCTCAGTGGTACAGCACTTGCCTAGCATGCATGAAGACCTGGGTTCCACCCCAGAGAACCAAAAAAAAAAAAAAAAAAAAAAAAAAAAAAAAAAAAAAAAAAAAAAAAAAAAAAAAAAAAAAAAAAAAAAAAAAAAAAAAAAAAAAAAAAAAAAAAAAAAAAAAAAAAAAGCCAAAACCAAAACCAAAACCACAAAAACAGTTTCTATTTGGTTTTGATTCCCATTGGGTTATGTCTGAAATGCTGATCTATTTGCCCACTTCAAAGGCTTTCGGTGGCTTAGAAAAGCAGTGAAGACATCAAAAATCCACATACTCAAGTCAGTTTTATAGAAAAAAGTCACTGATATCTCCTGTTTTCCCAGTGATTTCTTACAATGTGGTGCTTACTGGCTCCACTAGAGTTCTGTTTGCCAATTTTAAGCCAGGAGAGGTTCGGGTTGGGCATTTTTTATTCAGGTTACTAAAAGCTTTTCTAGAGATGTTCAAAATCAGATATTTGGCAAAATCTGAAACGCATGCTTGCATTCACCAAGACCTACATGGAGACTGACACCTGCTGGTCATAAAAATTACATATTTATCCTGTCTGAACTTTGGGAAATGTACCAATGACCTGAATTACACAGTAGAAAGAAAAATAATCCTCTCTTCCTTGGGTAAAAAACGAAACTAACATATGACCTATGTGAGCCAAAATACATATTATTATGGGAGAGTTTTTAAAGAAAAATCTAAGTTATCTTCTTCATTTTAGCAAACACTGCAGCCTCTTTCATCTGATCACAGGAAAATAAATTCTTCTGGTATTCTAAAATGAATTAAAACCTCTAGCTAATTATTTCTTTAAAGCTTGTTTGAGTTTTTGTTTCAGAGCAGCAATTAATTTAGTCTAGGAGAGAATTCTAGGGCTAGGGTTTAGCTTAGTCGGTAGAGTGCTGCTCTGCACACTCTGAGACCCTGGGTTCCATCCCCAGCACAGCAAAAATGGAAGAAGGACCTGGCAGCCCACTTCTGAAACAATCAGCAGTCAAAAACCCTATGAATAGCAGAGAAACACTGACATAGTGCCAGGCATGGCAGTGTAGGGGAGTGTTTCATTCAGTTATACATAGGGTCACTATGAGTCAGACCCAACTTGACAGCACCTAATGAGAAGAGAGAATTCTAGTAGGCAATGAAAAAGACTGGCAGTCATTGTCATTTCATTCTAATCCTGCTATTGTACTGTTAGACCTCAGGTTTAATACACACCTTTGCACCTATCCCAGTTTCCTTCCTTCCTATCTTTAGAACTGCACACACATTAAGCTTTAGATATACACAATTAGATTTCTATATTAGCTTTGGAAAAACTTTCCCACTGCTCTTAATTGTAATAAAAAGTAGGGCCTATATTTTGCACCCATATTTTTAAATGAAAGAAGGCATATATTTGCTGATAATGTCATTTTGATACATGATGATAGCACTGAATTTTATGTAGAAAATGTAAACTTTGATTTGCAGTACACAGGTGACATCTAAATTTGGTAGCCAAGGCCCATTCCCCTTTAGGGTTTTCTTTCAGTTGCTTTATTACTATAAAAAAGTTGTGGTTGGCTACCTTATAAATAAAACTTTTTGGACATCCTGATCTTTTCCATGATAAATTTCAGAGGGAAAATATCTTCACTCAACGGGCTATCAATAACCAACAAGGGAACTAAAAGTATTAGTCCCATAATATAAAATAATTGGGAGGAGTAGCAGGAAAGGAGATGGGATGTTATAAAAATTCAAGCTTTACCTGCTATCTAGAGTCAGTATATAACTTCTAAAGCTGATAAATCAAAATTGCCACAGGTGCTTGGTATGAACATTTATTTAGAGACACAAGTGGAATCTTAAAGCAGAAATTGTTAAGGTAATTAGGCAGGAAGGAGATGGTGGCTTTTCCTTATAGAACTTTTTTTTTTTCCTTGTCTTGAGAATGCAGTACTCTGATAAAATATTAAAGTGTTAAAAATAAAAATCTAAACATTTTAATTTAAAACTACATATTTTGCCAAATTATTATCCAGAAATAGTACCCTAATTTAGATTCCCATGGGAAATATTTTGATGGCCCCAATTAGTGCAGTGACTTTAAGTTGTTTTATTTATAATTTATACTGTGGCCCTCTCAAAAATTTTGAACTGTTTTAGACAAACATATATGACATAAGTGAGGTAAAGGAAAAATAAGTGTAGGGAAAATAAGATGAGCTTAGAGGATCAAAGAACCTTCAGGAGCTATCTGGAAAGTTAGTTAAGAATGAGGATCCTTGATGGTACTGCAAGCCTGCTAAATCAGAACCTCAAGGGTAAGGCTAAAGAATTTCCTTTTCAGTAGCCTTGATGACTTGGAGTACTGAAGTAAAAGACAGGCTGCCTAATATATCAAGATACTTATTAGTATCATGGTATTTAGAGCATGGGAGCTAGTGGGATGGATATTGTGAGACTAACTCCAGAGAGTATATTTAAAAATAAATTATACAAGTTATTCCTTCCCCTACTATAATATTTCATAATCTTCTTCTGGTTTCATTCACCTCTCAACAACAATCCTCACAAAGATGGGAGATCTGTCATTTTGTCCTTTGACTTCTAGGAGATCTTCTCTTTTCTCTTAGCTCACTTCCTAGCCTACCACAACATTTAGCTAGGTATTCTACTGATCAAGTGTCTTTTTTAGTATGTTGTCATCAGTAGGTTACAGATAATCTGTGTCAACTAGGCAGTGGTACTTGATCTTTTCTGCTGTTTGTGTTCCTCTTATTAAAGCACATTTTCACACAACTCATTAAAAATTCAAGTCACTAAATTTCTTCAACACAAAATTCAGTATACCATAAAAGTAAAAGGAAAGAAAACAGATCTACAGCTTAATTTTATAATGGTATTAAGAATATATTAAAAAAATTATACATTAAAAAAGTGTATCAGCTTACAGTGCCTTCTGCTGTAGCTGTAGCTTTTGTTCAATAATGTCTGAGAAACGAGGAACTTTTTTTGAAATAGCCACACGAATATCATCACTCATATTAAAGGAGCTTCTGGACTTTGTTTTGAAATGTAAAAGTGATGAAAATCCCAACTCACAAAGATATGTAGTTGCAAATGGCATAAGGATTTCTAGAGCTGTCTTTGCCAGATTTGGAAACACTGTGAACTGAGCACACCAGAAATCCTCAAGCTTCATTGTCTCAAATTCCATTAGGATTCGGCCACTAGCTCGTAATTCGGCAAGATCATTTTTCATTAAATAACCATCATCAACAAAATCTAGATTAAAAAGAAATGGGTCTAGTATCCATTTACTGGCCTCATCAAGATCTCCAATAGCAAAATATCCACGGAAGAAGTTGCTCAACTGTTGAAGGTGCACTGTTATTTCAACTGCAATGTTTACTCCTCCATTATCTGCAACAATTACTTCTTCAAGAAAAGGGAAGTTGGTAAAATTTCTTTTCTCAATTCGTTTTTGCCAAAATGGAAATTTACTAACAAAAGCAGATAACTTTTCTCTAGCCGAAACTGTATTCATCCCAGTCCTTTGCATAGATGCACTAAGTTCATTTAGGTGTTTGAATAAATCTGCAAGGTATGCTAGGTGAATTTTAAACTCTTTATTTTCAAAGCCATCAATTAAATTACTGCTTTGGTGGTGAAGAAACTGATTTATTTCTTCATACATTTCAAAAATATGAGTAAGTATCTGGCCTCGGGAAAGCCACCTCATTTCAGTATGGTAAAGGAGGACACTATATTCTACACCAATTTCTTCAAAGAAAGCCTGAAAGAGACGATGGTTTGGAGCTCGCCCTTTGATGAAATTGATTACCCTCACCACAGTAAACAAAGCGTCCCTTAGTTTTGTTGGCAAGGTCTTTGCGACAAGCGCATGAGGATTCAACAGACAATGTGTGATCACAATATGAGGTGCCTCCTTTTTCACATAGGCAACAAATTCTGAATTTTCTCCTAGCACAGAGGAGGCACCATCAGTACAAATAGACCCACACACATCAAGTGCTATCTTGTGCTTCAAAAAGAAGTCTCTGAACAGATTGAACACATCTATTCCTTTCATGGTTAACTGCAGTGGTTCACAGAACAGAAATTCTTCTATGATCTCTTTGTCTTTTATATATCGCACAAATGCCATTAGCTGACTGCAGTCATCCATGTCAGTTGTCTCAGCAAGCTGAATACCCACCTTAAGAGGACTATTTTTGACATCTTCTAGAACTTGCTGGAAGATATCCTGGCTCATTTCATCAATTCTAGAGTGGATCACATCATCTGATAAAGGTACTTGCTGAAGCTTCTTTTGTGCATCTGGTCCCAAAACTATCTGAGCTATTTCTAGTGCACAAGGTTTGACTAGTTTTTCAGCTATCGTATGAGGATTCTTCTCCTTGGCACATAAATATGCAAACTGATATGATGCCTGTAATAAGGCATCCTCGTGGGATGTAACTCCAAGTACTTTCAAGGTTTCACTCTGATCAGATGGTGGTGGCACTTGCTTCAGGCTATTGAGATCATGCCCAGCTACACCACCATGCTGTCTGTTGAAATGGTCTGACAGTTTTGATGGCCTGAGGTCAGCATTTGAAAATACTGAGTTACATAGTACACACTGTGGGCGGTGAGTTCCATCAACCTCTGTTGTACAGGTGAACCAGTAACGGACATAGTCATCATCCCATTTGCGTTTCTTCGACATGGCACACAAAAATTTTGAGGGAATATTCCAGAGATGCCACAGAATTTTGCTTTTGGGAGTAAAATATAACCCATACATTAAAAATCGGTGGCCACTGAATTAAAACAAAGTCACATTACATGCTATCCTGTTATCATGTGCTATCCTGTACTTGTCAAGAAATGTCCTGTAAGGCTGAGGATGTAGCTCAGTGGTAGTATACTTGTCTAGCATATGTGGGGCTCTGGATTAGATCCTTAGCACTGGAAAAAAAAAAAAAAGATTTGGACTTATGCAAAATTACAAACATAAGATCTTTATTGACAAATTGCACTTCTGACTTAATTTGTTTTCAGTAATATTTGTCACAAACAAATCTGGTACTTTTGTATTCCCTAGAAAGGGCATCTCACGACCACCTCCTCCTATTCTGTCCCAATGATGTACCCACATCCTTAGTTAAGACCTATTGAATAGGGTAAGGAATGAGTCCCCATATGCTCAAAGAAAGGGGATATTTTGATAAGATGGCTTATTATTTTTAATAGTTAAAAACTAAGCAGATCTGTAACACTACTTTGTCCTTGAGCAGCTCTGATTCCAACTTCAGCAAGAATTTCAAATAGATCTTTAAGTCTGATTCAAGTCTACTTTGACACAAAGATAGGTTACAAATTTGGCTCAGAGTCCTCACTATTAAGTGTAACATACTAGATTCATACTGTCCATATATAAAAGTAAAACCAGGTGCCCAGGAGAAATACAAGAATTCTTGTTCCTGAGACCTCAGGAAAAATCTCTCTCATACAAGGACACCTTTAACTACAATTAGGAATTTCATAATACTTTTTCATATAATTTCTTGTTGTTAGGTGCCGCTGAGTCAATCATGACCCTCATATGTTTTCAATGGCTTATTGTTTTGGGAGTGGCCTGTCACATCCTTCTCTCATTTTTGTGGTGCTGAGGATCAAACCCATGTCCTCAGAAAGTGTAGAGTAGCACTGTACCAACTGAGCTAAGCCCCAGCCCCAACAAGAGAGGACAAGATAGAAGCCAAAACAAAATGAAAATAAACAGCATTTCTAAGATTTGGCTTGCCTAAGGACAGGATATAAAAGGCCAGTGGTTCACCTTAGTAAATGGAGGAATCAACTGAGTCACTTGCTAAAACGCATATTCCTAGGCCCTCTTCTAGAGATTCTGATTCTCCAGCTTACTAGAGTAGGGGCCTAGAATCTGTATTCTAAATAAGAACTTTAGATAATTCTCATGAATAGTAACGAGGATAATAATATGTAACATGATGCCCATTGCGATCATTGGGAACCATTCTGAAAATATATACAGGTCCCTGTACTACCTTAGAACCAATAAATTACCCAGCATGGTGGTAGTGCCTGTAATTTCAGCACTCTGGAGGACAAGGCAAGAGGATTAGAGTTTGAGGCCAGTCTGGGCTACACAGCAAGACTTTGTTTAAAAAAAAAAAAAAAAATCTGGAACAAAAGAATTTTTAGGAAAATCCACTTACAATGTTCTCTGTCCCTCTAAGAGGTAAGAGAGTGAGAACTGGTTGGCAAAAATTTTCAAAACCCTTAAAAATGAATTTACCGCCCAAGAGGCCTTGTTTTAGAATCTCGGTTTTCACTTGCCCCTTTGTGGTAGTTAGGAATAAAAATATCCTAAAACCGTAAACAGGGCTGGGGTTTAGCTCAGCTGTTAGATCGCTGCTCTGAGTCCTGAGGACCCAGGTTCGATTCCCACCACCGCAAAACAGGAGAAGGACGTGGCGATTCGCTCCCCAGGCAATCCCGAAACAATCAGCCACTGAATACCCTGTGAGGATCCCTATGAGTGGGACCCACTGGGTGGCACCTAACAACAGCAACACCGTAAACTGCCTGCCGCCGTACCCCATGGCGTCCGATCCGGCTTCAGGCGGCGCCGCCTCAGGCGCGGGCTCTGCTCTCCGCTCGGCCTGGGGTGTGCAGGACAACGGAGCCAGCGTCGGCGGCGGCCCCTGAGGTCCGTCCCTCAAGCAGGAATCTGGGGCGCGCGGGCACCCCCAAGCCACCTCACTACCCAGCTCACTGCCAGGGTTCCATCCGGGGCCCGCGCTGCTTCCAGCTTGCAGATGGCTAGGCGTCCCCGGAGCGCAGGCGCAGTGGCAGCGGCGCGGGTGGCGGATGGTGGAGGTGCATGCGCGCTGGCCAGCTCCAGGGCTCTTTGGACTGTGTACGTTGTGCTGGACGATTGTTTTATTCTGTCCGCCAAAGGGGTTGGCTTGTAGGATGCTAGCCACGGAAGGCACTGCAAAGTCCACATAAATCCACTTTTTAATATTCAGAGCACTGGGATAAATTTTATACTGTCAGGCTTTGAGAGTGGAAACGGTAAAACTCCAATGATTACCATGTTCCATGTGGAGTCAATGCGGAAAAAGAGAAAGCAGCTCATTGTACTCCTAAACTGAACACTCAGGCAAATAGAGCTCACTTCAAATTCCACAGCTTGTCCCTCTTCTCATGCAAGTGAACCCCCTTCCCATAAAGCACAGTATGTGGATGAATGATGGAGAATCAAACCATCTTGCGTGGCACCCAGATGCATGGCTGTAATGCCAGCTACTCAGGAGGCTAAGGCAGGAGGATCAGAGATTTGAGACCAGAGGCAGCCTGCTCAAACTTTGGGAGATAGAGTCTAAAAAAATAAAAAAAAAAAAAAAAAAAGGCTGGATGTGCAGCTCAGCTAACCAGTTTGAGCACATGCCTGGCATGAGGCTCTGGATTCAAGTGCCCAATACTGGGAGAAAAAATAGAGACTTCCCTGTCCTCCCAGTACTGGGTATTGGGAGGTTGAACCCAGCGGCTCTTACGTACTTTGCAAGTGCTCTGCCACTGTGCTGCATCCTCAGCCTTTTATTTTCATTTTTGCCTACTTTGATACACAGTCTCACAAAATTATGCAGCCTGCCTCTGGCTTCCAAATCCCGATCCTCCTGCCTCAGCCTCCCATGTCACAAGGATTATAGGCATGTGCCACAGTGCTCAACTGGAGAAGATATTTTATTTAAAGTTATTTTTAATGATATGATTTAAAAGTAATAAACCCTTATTAAAGAAATTGAGAAACATCCCAATGTAGAAACTAGGAAACCTGTCAAATAAAGAAACTGCAAAAGATCAGCCATGTGGTCCAGAAACCAGGGCTTTAAATACTAAAGGAGTGGGCTTTTGAATCAGAGATACCTAGTCCATCCACATCCTGGCTCTGACAGTTTTAACTGTAAGGAATCAAGCAAGCTATTTGGAGTTGCTAAGCACATATGCTAATTGTAGATAGGGATATCATCCATTACTCTAGTGGTCCCAACTTTTTGGCACTATTGACCAGTCTCATGGAAAAGAATATTTCAGCAGACTGGAGGCTGAGCGCAGGAGGTAATGCAAATAATGGGAGTGGCTGTAAATACAGATGAAGTTTTCTCCTGGCGCTAACCTCCTGCTGTGCAGCTAGTTCCTAACAGTGGCAACTGGGTGGCCAAGGGGTTGAAGGACCCGTGTTACTCCATGAAATCCTTGCTAGGTGTGAGACAGCATGAGAATTACAGCACACAGTTACAACACTCAAAAGGCAGCTATTATTGAGATAATCAAATCAACGATCTTATCTTAATCATGTTGTGCTGTTGTTAGGTGCTGTTAAGTCAGATTCTACTCATAGTGATCCTAAGTACCGCAGAACAAAGCACTACCCAGCACTGTGCCATGCACACAATCTTTTTGTTTAGGCCCGTTACGGCAGGCACTATGTTTCTTCTCATTTTCAGTTGTGGCACATCAGCAAAAGGA
Organism: Pedetes capensis; assembly: GCA_007922755.1. Classification (NCBI taxonomy): domain Eukaryota; kingdom Metazoa; phylum Chordata; class Mammalia; order Rodentia; family Pedetidae; genus Pedetes; species Pedetes capensis. The sequence goes on from VMDO01002499.1 coordinate 127,293, forward strand.
GGTCTTAGGGGCTTTATTCCATTCCCATGATAAAAGTTGACTCTATTTTGAGGAGGCAACTCTTCCCCAAGCATCTCTTGAATGCCTTCCAGCCTGGGGGGCTCATTTTTCAGCACTATATTTGACAATGTTTCTCTGATGTTCATTGCGTTTTCAATGGCTACTTGTTTCCAGAGTAGGCTGCCAGATCCTTCTCCATAGTCTTGTCTTAGTCTGGAAGATCAGCTGAAACCTCTCCCCCATTTGTGGCCCTATTGGTGCCTGAAATACTGGCGGTGTAGCTTTCAGCATCACAACACCACCAAGCCCCCACAGCACAAGCTGACAGACACATGAGGAGTAATGTTCTAGGTGGTACCTTTTCTCCAAAATTTAATAGATGACATGCTTTTATATATTACAGAACTGTTCCAAAAATCAGAGTAAATCAGGCCTCAGGGAGGAGACATCAAAAAGGTAAGGTAACCTATTTTTGAGTGAAAGGATACATAAATTTTCCAATACAAACACAGAAGCTAACTCAGGGTCCCTGCCAGTCCTATAATCAATTTCTCTACCAAATATTTGAAGTAATGCTATAAACCACTCAAGTATTCTCAATTACATATCTTCATTAACAAGAGATAAAATACAAAATAGAGACCAACGTCAGATTTTATGCTGAACCACCCTATGTTAAGGTGGTGGTAGTGGTTGTTAGATACTGTCGAGTCAGGTCCAACTCATAGCAACCCTGTGTACAACAGAATGAAACACTCCCTGACACTGTGCCGTGCCCAGCACTATTGTCAGTGCTTCTCTGCTATTCATTGGGTTTTCAATGGCGTATTTGTTTCAGGAGTAGGTTACTGGGTTCTTCTCCCTAGCCTGCAGCACCTGGTATTCCCAGGTAGTCTCCCATCCAAGGACCAACCAGGCTGACCCTGCTTAGCTTCTGAGATCAGGTGGGAAGATAAAAACATTCATTTTGTCCTTCTTAAAGAGGTCCATTTGCATAGCAGTAGTCATGTTAGTGTGAATCTAGACATTATGTATATGTGCAGTATTTGATAATTTGATTCAGCTGCTCTTCTATTACCGCTCCCCAAATGCTGACCTAATGCAGTATCCTACAAGTGGTTTCTGATAATTTGGAAAGCTGTTAAGTCAATATACACTGATGTCAGTGTTTTTGAACAGGCTGTTTTTGTTGATTCTATTGTATCAGTATTATCTTCACAAAGCTCTTAGAAGAGGCTTGAAGATCATAGCAGTTATCAGTTACTAACTGCAAATTTTACGAAGTGACACCTGCTAGCTATGAAGATTAGGTACACTGGATATTCTACAAAATTTTAAAATCTAATATCATGATTGTCACATAAAGGCAATCAATTAAACAATGAATACTATTATACACCCTATATTTTATGATGAAAGAAAGGATTTGTGTCTAAAAGCTCGTGCTCTATACGGCAAAAGATTGAAGCTGGTCTGTCAATACTGACTCAAGGATCAGAAAATAGTTGTTTTTACATTCAAAGGGTAAGTAATTTAGTTCCTGATGTACGGTATGAGGAAATGGATTAAAAACCAAAATTTAAACAACTGAATGAAAAACAGATTATTTCATAGATTAGGGGAGATAAGTTATTTATATGTTCTACAGATTTCTTTTTAGGGACCCAAAGATTAAGACAGAATAATTTTATTTTATTTTTATTATTATTATTTTTTAGTTTTAGACCAGGAAAATCTTAGAAAGCAAAAACAAATAATTATAAAATAATACAAGTAGCTGGGTGCCATGGCATACAGGTGTACTCCTGGTGACTCAGGAGACTGAGGCTGGAGGATTGCAAGTTGGAGGCCAGAGGCAGGCTGTCCAATTCAGCAAGACTTTGTCTCAAAATAAAAATGAGTGGGGCTTGGGAGTGTAGCTCAGTGGTAGAGCACTTGCCTCTTGAGGCTTTGGGTTCAATCCCCCAGTATACTCTGCAAAACAAACAAACAAAAAGGTCCCCTGGAATTACAGAGTTAAATTCCTGCAATTACTAGTAATTAAAAAAGAAAATGAAGCCCTAGTTTTGAGGAAGAGTAATCTACTTTTGAAATGTGTGCTAATGTGTAAAAGACCAGAAAAACTGAGGAAATAAAAGTTTGAGATTTAACTGTTAAGTAGAAGACATCTTTTTATTGTTGTTTTTTGAGATGGGATCTCACTATGTACCTAGGCTTCCTTGAACTCAATTGCGATCCTCCTTCCTCAGTCTCTTGGGGTGCCAGGATAACACATGTGTGTCACCATGCCTGGCTTTTAGAAGACATTCTTGATAGGTAGAAAGTCAAGGCCTCTTTCCATGTCACTAATTAAAACTGGATTATTTCTAATCTCTCTCTCTATATTTTTTGGAATACTTGGGGTACAAACTCAGTGCCTCACATATGCTTTCCAAGTGCTCAACCCCTGAGCTGCATCCCCAGTCCATCTTTCCCTCTTTTATCTTGAGACAGGGTCTTGTTAAGTTACACAGGCTGCCTCTGCCTCCGGAGCTGCTGAGATTAGAGGTGTGAGCCACTGCACCCAGCAATTACTTTCAATCTTAATCCACATTTAATATATCTCCTTTTTGTTTTTCTTCTTTGTTTCATTTCTTCATTGTGGAAAAAAGTGATTTTACTTTGAAACTTCTGGAAGCTTTATTAAGGTCAGGAAGCAAGAAGAGAAGATAAGGATTTTCTTTATCTACAGTCTTTATCTACAAGAAGCTGAAAAGGATATGTCAGTGTGTCCATCCTGGACAACCTTCTATACCTAGTGACTACTGTCCAAGGAAAGAAGCCATGGGGTCATCTGGCCTCTGCCGTTTCATTCTATATGCCTCCATTTCCTCTTCAGTGGGCTCCCGAGTTTCATATACGCTATTGTAAGGCCGCTTCCTCTCATCAATCTGCATGATCTCCTTGACATGAAGAAGGCGGGCCTCCTCTGCATTCAGTGCCTATACAGAAGGAAAAAATGAGCACATGGCTTTACATCAGATCTCTTTTATTCAAAAGTAGCAGAGTTCCCAAAGACCCCTCTGAATATGCAATGTTGTATCAAAACCCCACACTGCCTGAAAGAGCTTAGGAGTCAGCCCTTGCACTATGATGCTACAAACAGCTACGATTTGGCTCACATGATATATTCATAGATCAGTGTTAAAGAAATTTTATTTAGTGTCGTCTTTTTTTGGGCAGTACTGGGGAGCTGAACCCAGGGCCTCGTGCTTGCTAGGTAAGCGCTCTACCATTGAGTTGCACTCCTAGTCATTTCTAGTTTGAAGAATTATAAAATAACTATAATTAGCTGTGTGGTATGGCACCTACCTGTAATCCTAGTGACTTAGAAGGCTGAGACTGGAGGATCATGAGTTCGAGGCTAGAGGCCCCCTGTTGTTGTGCAGGCTACCTCTGGCCTCAACTCATGACCATCCTGCCTTTGCCTCCCAATGTGCTGGAACTACAGGCATGTGCCTGGCAGAAATTTTATTTAACAATGAAAATTGAATTAGTTCATTATTTCTGATACAAGCACACAGTTCACACTTCTTTTGGAGTATGCAATTCTGAATTTTCTCAAGGACTTGCTGAAACTTAACAATGACGGGGCTAGAAGGCCATTCTTCCTGAGCAACATGTAAACTCTACAATAACAGCTTTACAAACCACTTTTCTTCAGTGCTTTGGTGATATTTATCTAATATGCCAAGAAGAAAGCAATACTTAGGCCAAAAAAATGTCCATTAATGTGACTTGGGCACGTAACCCAGACTCTGGCTCATTTCCTCATTTTTAAAATGAACTTGCAAGGCCAAGTGTGGTGACAAAGGCCTGCAATCCCAGCAACTAGGTGGCAGAGGCAGGAGGATCCTGAATTTGAAGTCAGCCTAGGTTACACAGTGAGTTCCTAGGCTACAGAGCAAGCCATTGTCTGCCCAAAATAAAACAACAAAAAACTCAAAACCCAAAACCAACCAACCAACCAACAAAAACAATAAAATAAACCTGCACACAAGGACTAGGCCATTTCCTAAGGTCCCTGGAGATAAAGAATACTGTTATTTGTCAATTTTACTACTTAGGCTTTATAAAGTACCTTTTTCAACTTTTCATGTTTCTTTTCTTCATCTTCACTATCTGAACTGCTCTTCCGGTGCTTCTTCTTTTTCTTTTTTTTCTTCTTTTTCTCTTCTTTTAGTTTTTCCTGATGCATCTGAGAGAGAGGATTGAAATATGGTGTTATTAGTAGGAAAACAAAGCTCTAGTGCAAATTCTAGAGTCCTCTCCTCAGGACTTAAAAATTCAGAACAAATGATGAGACTTACCTCCAGGAGGGTTTGAGGTTTTTTCACAGATTCTTCCCCAGTTACATCATTTATAATACATTCCTCTGAATTCTGTGAAAAGATAGATATAATCTGAGTTGAGTGTTATAGGGACCAACCCTTTAAGAATAAGTTAAAATGTTTCATGCAGAGTTTGACTTAAGTGCTTTGGTTGTCTTATACCTTTGACAGAAGACAATACTTACAGCAGTATCCTTCCCAGCTTCTCCAGTACAATAGGAGTACTTGAAAAAGGAGTGACAGCATTTATACCCCCATCGACCTTCTTTCCAGTAAGACCCCCATATATGCTGCAGAGAGAGAAAGAGGGGACTTACATAACAAGAAACTGAAATTATGGAATTTTTTTCTTTTATTTTTTCTCTTGCTTTTCTGAGACAAGGTCTCACTATGTAGTACAGGCTGGCCTTAAACTTGCTCTCTTGCCTCAGCTTCCTGAATGCTAGGGCCACAGAAGTATAAAATAATATGCCTTCATAAAGATCACTTTGCAGAAAAATTATGGGGATTCCAGAACTGGGTAACTAAGAGAGTGGGCCAATCTCTAGTGTTGAGAAACAACTGGCATTGTACCTATAACGGCCTTAAATTCTACTCCCAAAAAATTATGTAAAAGTTTAGGACATCTGACTTCTCTTTAAAAAATTAATACATGAGATATTCTGGGCCTTTACTTCCATTTGGCAATAAGTAGCTGTTGCTGAACAATGCATTCCCCTATTTTTTGTTGTCCAGTTTGTACAATTTGCCTGGCTATCTTTATACAAGGCCTGTCCAACCTGTGGGCTACAGGCCCCATGTGGCCCAGGACAGCTAGTAATGTGGCCCCACAAAATCTTTTAACATCATGTGTTTTTTCGTGTTTATTTTCTTTGTGACTCTCATTATTATGTACATGCACTAACTATATCATATAATTTATGTGTAGCCCAAGACAATTCCTCTTTATTTGCTGTAGCCCAAGAAGCCAAAAACTTGGAAATCCCTGCTCTATATAATTAGTGACCTGGGCTGCTATAAGTTGTTAGGCTTCTGATCCCTAACTTAAAACCACAGTTTGGTTACTTCAAGAATACAATAAATGGGGCCAGGGATGTAGCCCAGTGGTAGAGCATGAGCTTACCATGTGCAAGGCCCTGAGATAAAGAGTAGAGCAAATGACAATATATGCTTTATAATGTGTTACAAAATGAAATAAACTATGTCCTTGTCAAAATATTTAACATATATAATCAAGACTCTGGACCTGAATTCTTGTTTACAGGACATTCAAGGGACAGAGGAATAAGTTACATGATACTACTAGGAAACAGTCAGATATAGAATATAAGACAGTTTACAAGAAAATTGGTTAGATTTGGTAAATGGTCACCATCATGAGAACAGGGAGACAGACTATAGAAAAAATGACATAATAATCAAATAGTGATAAAAACAAACTGGACGACTAAAAAGAAAAAGAAGATTTGGATGGAGATGTAGCTCAGTAATAGAGTGCTTGCCTAGCATGTACAAGTCCCTGGATTTAATCCCAGCACCACACACATAAAGCATTTTTGCACATATTTTTAAAAAGTGATTAAGCACTAAATGAGATAGCATTAAGGAATTTAGTATCAATTTTCTGAAATTCAATAATGGTAAAGGGGTTATATCATGTTGAAATTGCAGTCATAACATTTTACTCATAAACACTATATCACCTATCTCTTAAAAATAAGGATATTCTCCTACATAACCACGTTACCATTACGTACTTCAGAAAATTTATATCAAATCCAGGGACATGTTAAAAATTTGTGATCCTAGGTAGGTATACAATGAACGAATATGCTAGTATCTTTTCACATTTTTCCTATTTTTGGAAAGATTTCTTAAAATCTCAAAGTTAAAATGTTAAAAGAATAAAAAATCATAGCAATGGTTAGCAGTCAAGTCATAATGGAAAATCATAATTCCAAAATAAAAAAGACAAATGGTTCTAATTTAACACATACTGTATGATTGTGGATCTTCACATCTTCCTCATACTTGGAGCAGGCAACAGCCCGCTCCTGTCCTTTAATGATTGTTCCATGTCTTGAATACTCCACATAATCTTCGGTTTGGGCTAAAAGCAATTCAGCTGGAGGAGCATCCAAATGTTCTTGGCCACCATACTAAAAAAGGACATTGGACATTATTAAACACATTTTGCAACAAAGATTTGCATTCAAATCTCTATGAAAGTGTTTACTTTCAACCAAAAAGATTAAATAAGCATTTCATTTTTTTAACTAGGCTTTGTTAAGAAAACAGTGATAAAAAATTTTACCAAGTTTTCAGGCAAATACAAAATGTTTTACTGGTTTTTCTTCTATTAAATTTGGCAGACTACAGGATGGCCATAAAGTCCTCTTATCTTTGGATGCATACCCTTTGCCTCATGATTTTGTTGGTCCTCCCACGAAGAGATGGAGTCTGTTTCTCCATCCCCTGAATCTGTAGTTGATTATATTACTTGCTTTGGCCAATAGAAAGGAGGCAAATGTCAGGCAAACAAAGGCACTTCTGCAGTGGGACATACTTTTTGCTATTATACTCTGAACCCTAAGAATGCCATTTTAAAAAGCTGGGCCAGTCTATTAAAGGATGACAAATCATGTGAGGCAGAGATGAGTGGCCCTGGATGAGGCTCCCTTAGGACCATTTGCCTGCAAACTACTAAACACCAAAGCATCTTGGAGTGTCAGGACTCAGATGAGGAGGCATATCAGGAGACCCAGTTGACACACAGTTGTGAGAAACAATAAATGTTTATCTTTAGCTATTAAGTTTTAGGGGTGGTATGTTTTACTGCTAGAGCTTACTGATTCAAGAAGTTTATATCTATTAAGTCAGTGGAAAGAAAGAATTATTCCTCAGGGATAAAAATACTTTGTGTTGCATTTCAGTGCAAAAAGAATGCTTATTAACTAGTAACTTTTCCTTACTAGAAAAACTTTCTTTAGTATTTTGATCAAAATTACCTTTTCGAGGATGCTTTCTTTCTGCTGTTCTTTGAAGTCTTCTTTTTTGACTTTGAAGGACTTATATAACAGCTCTAGTTTTGTTGGATCTGCCTGCAGATGCACTTCAGATCCCTTGTCATAGGCTTCCCAAGCAAACACTATAGTAATGAAAAATATCTCAATGAGTTATCAGCTACATTTAGTCCATATTTCTTTAAAGCAATCTGTAAAAAACCAACCCCTAATTTCTCTTCTTTCCCTCCCTCCCTTCCTTCCTTCGTTCCTTCCTTCCTTTTTCTTTTTTTTTTTTGAGACAGGGTCTTGCTGTGTAGCCCAGGATGGTCTGGAACTTGCATCAATCCTCCTGCCTCTGCCTCCAGAGTGCTGAGATTATAGGCATGCACAGTCAAACCCAGCCCTGATCCCCAGTTTCTTATGAGCCAATATAAGATGCCTTGACATAGAGCAAACACTTACACTGTGTCTGAGCCATTGAAATAGTATCTCCTGTGTATCTAACGAAGTTATCTCCTGCATAACTCACTCTGTAAATATAAATATGAAAAATTATTTCAGAGATTGTTTTCTTTAAGGAAAGTTACTTTGTAAAACCGAATCTCAATTAATGTAAGTATCATTTATGGCTGGGTCAGAAAAGAATTAACTTTCTCTTATTTTGAAATCTATAAATTTAATTTGATACTTACTCATCTGGATTCTTTCCTGCATTGGCATAAGGATTCTCTCTCATTGCTCTAGTTTTTGGATCATAGTAGGCAGAATTTGGATCTAAGTTTCTCAAATACTAGAAGAAAAAACATTTCAAGACTGAATTAACACTTATAGCAAAAAAGGTATCAGTTGGTATGAGTTCAGTATGATCAAATAAATGTGTGTGTGCATTTCTAGGCATATATAAAGAGAAAAAATGCAATGATACCTTATCATAGGATGACTTTGATTATATTACCCAAATAACACCCAGATATAATATGCATAGGTAACATTTAGGCTAGGAAGACAAATATTTTTCAAATGTGTAGCTTAGGTTGGCAAGACTTACTTTAGCAATATCTTCTCGAATCCTGAGATTCCGGACAGTAATTCGTCTCTTAGAGTCAAAATTTTGTCCAGGCATGTCAATATCATCTGCATATTTATCTTCATCCTCATCTTCACTATTATGATCCTTTTCCTGAAAGGAGGAGAGAGGGAACAAAAACTATAAAGAAAAGCAGTATCTCTTCTTGTTTTCCTTCTCCTTTAACAAAACCCTTATTTATTTGTGATATTTAAAAGATATTACTATTAAATTATTATTATCAATATTAGCCATTGAAAACTTAACAAGCTAGCATACACCCAGATAAGGCAAATATTTGTTACCGTCTGAGAATTTGGTTCTTCTTCTCCCCACTGGTGTTTTGGAGAATTCTGTATCATGAGAGAAAGAAAAGCATTTGTAATTTTATTCTACTTAATCTACTGGTTATTTAGGACTTTAAAAACATAAAGTGAGGCTGGAGGTAGAATGCTTGCCCAGCATGCATAAAACCCTGGGTTTGATCCGCACTACCAAGAAAAAAAAATTTCATTTTAACTGAACAAATTCTCATTTTTCTCATTTGTAATGAACACAGATGTCCTGAATACAAGCATACCATTGTGAACAGTTAATTCTATTTGAGTGTTTATGAAGCCAGAACATTTCTAGAAAATTTTCATTGATATAGGATGAAAATCACACAAACAGTAAGATTAAAATGACTCAAGTACGCCGGGCGCGGTGGCGCACGCCTGTAATCCCAGCGGCTCGGGAGGCAGAGGCAGGAGGATCGCAAGTTCGAGACCAGAGGCAGTCTGCGTAATTTATTGAGACCCTGTCTCAAAAAGTAAAAAAATGGGTTGGGGGCTCAGCTCAGTGGTCTAGCACTTGCAAAGCATGCAGGCTTGAGGCCCTGGGTTCAATCCCAGTACTGCAAGAAAAAAAAAAAAAAAAAAGACTCAAGTACCCGATAAATATTAATTTCCATATGTGTTACACTGTTTTGTTTAATTTTCTTTCTGTACCTGGGAACTTGCTTGTAGACCAGGCTGGCCTTGAATTCACATGATCCTCCTGTCCCAGACTCCTGAGTTCTGGGATTATGGGTGTGTACCACCATGCCCAGCTCTCATGAGGTTGAGAAAACCATGCTCATTAAACTTCACTAGCATTCTACCTAGTCCAAAAAAGAAAATGTTACCAGAATGTCATAAGACTCTTCAAAGCCAAAACAACCTTTGTAGAATTTTGGCAATGAAGAAAATTATTCAGGTGACACAATATTGTGATTTAAAGAGAGTAAAATTCCTTGTCGGAAATAAATTCTTTTATTCATAATCAGGATATTCTCTAACTCCACAAAATACCTATAGCAAAATGTCAGTACACCATGTCTCTTTTAAAAAGGATTAAAAAAGAAAATAGCAGCTGGGCTTGGTGGCACATGCCTGTAACCTCAGCACTGAGGAGGCACAGGCAAGAGGATCGTGAGTTTGAGACCAGCCTGGGCTATCTAGTGAGTTCCAGGTCAGCCTGAGCTACATAGTGAGACCTTGTCTCAAAAAAACCAGGTCTGGGCATGTGGCCCATTGTGCATAATGCTGTTTGATCTCCAGTATGCAACTTCATGATAAATGGAGAAAAGAATAAGGTTGTCTAAGATTTTGCTTTACTTGGCTGTATAATCAACACACGTGGAAGCAGCAATCAAGAAATCAAATGACACGGTGCAGTGGGAAAAGCTGTTGCAAAAGACCTCTTTAAAGTGTTGGGAAGTAAAGATGTCACATTGAAGAGGAAGGTGTGCCTGACTCATGCCATGATATTTTCAGTTGCATCATATGGTTGTGAAAGCTGGGCACTGAATAAGAGAGACAAGAGAAGAATTAATGCTTTTGAATGATGGTGCTGGAGACAAATATTGAATATACCATGGACTGCCAAAAGAACCAACAGATCTGTCCTAGAAGAAGTGTAGCCAGAGAGCTCTTGGAAGCAAGGATGGCTAGACGGTGTCTTATGTATTTTGGACATGTCAGTAGGGACTAATCCCCCGAGAAGGACTTCATGTTTGAGAGAGTGGCAGGACAAGGAAAAAAAGGAAGACCCTCAAATAGATGGACTGATACAGTGTTGGCAACTATGGGCTTAAACATAAAAAAGATCGTGTGCTTGGCACAGAATTGGGGAGTGTTTTGTTCTATTGTGCACAGGGTCACTATGAGTCAGAACCAACTGGACAGCACCTAACAACACAAGGAAGGAGCTGAAAACAACATGAGAGGATTAGGAAATTTATTCAAAAAATATTAGATGAGAACTTCCTAAACCTAAAGCAAGAGCTGGATACCTATACAACTGAAACATTCAGAACCCCAAACAGGGTAGACCAGAACAGATCCTTCCATGACACATAATAAGTGGAATGCTAAATCTAGAAAGCAAAGAACCTATTCTAAAAGCTATGAAAGAAATGCCAATTCATAAAGGCAAACCTATCATAATAACAGCGAACTTCTTAATAACAATGTTAAAGGCAAGGAAAGTTTGGACAGACATCATCCAAGTCTTGGAAAAGAATAACTGCCAACCAAGATTATATCACTCAGCGAAGCTATCTTTTACAATAGAGGGTGAGTTCAAGACATTCCATGATACTGCTTAAACAATTTGCAGCCACCAAGCCAGCACTGCAGAGGATCTTCAATGAAACACAGCATATGGGGGAGGTAAGATAACCCCAAATACAAGATTAAAGAAATGAATAATAAACTTGAGGGAAAATTAAGAAAAAAATAGGTCAAAGATGAGTCACAAAACAGTAACAAGTACCAAACTAATGTGGAATAAGCACCTCTTGATAACTACTATCATTGTAAATGGTCTTAACTCACCAATCAAGAGACACAGACTGGCTAATTGGATTATAAAACATAAACCCTCAGTGGGTGGCTTTCAAGAGATTCACCTTATCCATAAAGACCATAAAAGGCTGAAAATTAAAGGCTAGAGAACAATATACCAAGCAGTGGGAAACAAAAAAAGCAGGAGTTTTGACAATAATTTCAGACAACTTAGACTTCAATTGCAAACTAATCAGAAAAGACAAAGAAGGACACTACATATAAGTAAAAGGAGCAGTCAACCAGGAACCCATAACAATACTTAAAATTTACTTACCAAATATAGGGGTACCTAGCTTCAGAAAACAAACTTTATTGGAGACAGATAAAGACACTGGGTCAGATCCAATAATAATGGGAGATTTCAGTACCCCACTTTCACCAAGAGACAGGCCATCAAAGCAAAAAATCAACAGAGAAATAAAACACTTGAATAGCCACACAGACCAACTGTACCTTATTGATATCTACAGAATATTCTACCCATCAGATGTCGAATACACATTCTTCTCAGCACCACATGGAACTTCTTCTAAGACAGATCACGTTTTAATACACAAAAATGGCCTCAACAAATACAATTAAATAGAAGTCATCCCCTGCGTCTTCTCAGATTACAATGAAATAAAACTAGAACTCAAAAGCAAGAAAGATTTCAGAAATGTTACAAATTCATGTGACTGAATAATACACTGTTGAATGATCAATGGGTCATCCAGGAAATCAGAGAGGAAATTTAAAAATTTCTGCAATCAAAGGAGGATGAAAATACATCCTATTAAAATTTATAGGATACAGCAAAGGCAGTTGTAAAAGAGAAGTTCATAGCTATAAGCACCTTTACCAATAAGTTAGGGAAGGCCCAATTAAATAACTTAGTGACATATCTTAAGGCACTAGAAAGCCAATAACAAGATCAAGGCAGAAATATCCCAATTAGAATCCAAAAAGACAATTCAAAGAA
>VMDO01002499.1:139664-166709 GCA_007922755.1 Pedetes capensis
AAAAAAAAAAAAAAAAAAAAAAAAAAAAAAAAAAAAAAAAAAAAAAAAAAAAAAAAAACCGAAGAAATGGAAAAGTTCATTAATAATGAATCACCAAAATTAAGCCCAGAAGATATAAGCAATTTAAACAGACCCATTACATTCACTGAAGAGTCTCCCATTAAAGAAAAGCCCAGGCGCTGATAGATTCACAGCAGAATTCTATCAAACCTTCAAAGAAGAATTAATACCTATTATCCTCAAACTATTTCATAAAATAGAAAAGGAAAGGGCACTTCCAAATTAATTCCATGAAGCCAGTATTACCATGATACCAAAACTGGGCAAGAACACTTCAAGGAAAGAGAACTACAGACCAATATCCCTGATGAATGTTGATGCAAAAATCCTTAATAAAACTCTGGCAAACTGAATTCAGCAACACATAAAAAGATCATACACTATGATCATGTGGGTTTCACTCCACAGATGCAAGGCTGGTTCAACATACGAAAATCAATTAATGTATTTCAACATATCAAGAGGCTTGCAGGCAGAAATCACATGGTCATCTCGATTAATGATGAGAAGGTCTTTTATAAATTACAACATCCTTTCATGATAAAAGCCCTGGAGAAGGTGGGCATAACAGGGAAATACCTCAACTTCATAAAGGCCATCTATGACAAACCTACAGCCATTACACTAAATGGGGAAAAATTGAAACCATTTCCTTTAAGATCTGGAACAAGACAAGGATGTCCACTCTCCTCTCATGTACAATATTGTGATCAAAGTTCTAGCCAGAGCAATCAGGCAAGAGAAAGACATCAAAGGGATACAGATAGGCAAAGAGGTCAAATTATCCTTATTTGCAGACTATATGATCCTTTGCCTAAAAGATCCCTAAAGTTCCTCTAGAAAACTCTTAGAGCTAATTAATGCTGTCAGTAAAGTAGCAGGATACAAAATTAACATGCAAAAATCAGTAGCCTTCCTTTACACCAATAGTGAATGGGAAGAAAAGGAAATTAAGGTAACAATCCCATTTACAACAGCCCACCAAAAAATTAAATATTTAGGTATCACTCTAAACCAAGACTCTGAAGATCTCTACAAGGAAAACTTCAAAACATTAAAGAAGGAAACTGCAGAGGATACTAGAAGATGGATGGATCTTCCTTGCTCATGGATTGGGAGAATCAATACTGTAAAGATGACTATATTATCAAAAGCAATTTACAGCTTTAATGCAATCCCCATTAAAATTCCAACAGACTTTGCAAATAGAGAAAATAATCCTAAAATTCATATGGAAGCACAAAAGACCACATACAAGGGAAACAATCTTAAGCTGCAAAAACAGCACAGGCGGGAGGGATCACTATACCTGATTCAGAATATACTATAGAGCTATAGAGGCAAAAACAACTTGGCACTGGCATAAAAACAGGCTTAAAGACCAATGGAACAGAATCTAAGATATACCCAGAGATATACCCCCCACAACTACAGCCACTTGATTTTTGAAAAATGGGCTAAGGATGTTCAGTGGAGAAAAGATGGCCTCTTCAACAAATGGTCCTGGGAAATTTGGATATTCATTTGCAGAAAACTGAAAATAGACTCCTATATCTCAATTTACATGAGAGTACATTCAAAATGGATAAAAGACCTCAATACAAACTGGAACCTTAAAACTACTAGAAGAGAAGATAGGAAACACACTCCAACACATAGACATAAGAAAGTATTTCCTTAATAAGACTCCAACTGCCCAGCAAATGGCACCAAATATTAACAAATGTTATTACATGAAATTAAAAAGCTTCTGTACAGCAAAGGAATCAATCAACAGAGTAAAGGGAGAATCTACAGAATGGGAGAGAATCTTTGCATCCTACTCATTGGACAGAGGACTAATATCAAGAATATACAAAGAAATCAAGACAGCAAATCCCGAGACAACAAACAACGCAATACATAAGTGGGCAAGGGAAATGAACAGTTCTCAAAGGAAGGAGTTTGAACGGCCAAGAAACACATGAAAAAATGCTTAATATCCTAACCATTAGGGAAATGCAAATCAAAACAATGCTGAGTTTCCATCTCACTCCAGAAAGAATGGCCAAGGTAAACAAAACAAACAATAACAAATGCTGGTGAGGATTCAAAGAAAAAGAAACACTTCAAAACTGCTTGTGAGACTGTAAAGTAGTTCAAGTACTTTGGAAATTCAATATGGAGATATCTTAGAAAACTAAGAATAGAATTGCTTTATGACCCACCATTACCACTCCTGGAAATATACCCAAAGGGTAAGTCATCATACCACAGGGTCACTCACATTTCCATATTTAATATAGTCTCTTCACAATCACAAGGGTATGGAATCAACCAAGATGCTCATCAATAGAGGAATAGATAAAAAAGTTGTGGTAGCTGGGCGTGGTGGCGCATGCCTGTAATCCCAGTGGCTTGGGAGGCAGAACCAGGAGGATCGCAAGTTTGAGACCAGAGGAAGTCTGTGTAACTTAGCGAGACCCTGTCTCAGAAAGTAAAGGAAAAAAAAAAGGGCTGGGGGTGCAGCTCAGTGGTCCAGCACTTGCAAAGCATGCAAGCGCGAGGCCCCGGGATCAACCCCCAGTACCACACACACAAAAGTTGTGGTATATATACACAATGGAATATTACTCAGCAATGGAAAAAATTAATGTCATTTGCAGCAAAATGGGTGGAACTGGAGAATATCATCCTAAGTGAAAAAACACAGGCCCTCTAAAAGAAATACCATATGTTCTCACTCATATCTGTGAGCTAAAGCTAACTTAAAGGAAGAAGAACTATAAATACAGGTATATATGTGTATGTGTATACACACACATATATAAAGAACAATCAGGCTTATCTAAGAATGGAAAATATGAGTGGAAAGAAAGAGGGGTGTAGTGGGGGGAGCAAAGATTATTGAAGGGGGGAAGGGGAGAGAAAATAATATGGAAGGTTAAAAAGGGGGAAAGGACAATCTCCAGTTACATGATGCAACTCCACGAATACACAGAATAAAATGGGAACATAACCCATAATTGCATATGATTTTTACCACATATTAATCAAAGGGTTTCACAAATTATGTAAGTTGATGTAAGCTTAACCAAAAACAATGTAATAGGTGCACAATGGAAATAGCAAAACCCCTACTACTCTGTACCCCACTAACATTTATTAATAAAAAATGATAATAAAAAAGATAATTTTCTTGATTTCCCACTAGTTGCTAGTTCAAAAAGGACTTTACATTGCTATATAGACATCTAAGTCTCTGAAGTCCCCATAGTACAGACTGCTCAACATGCAGTTTATCTTAATATCCATGCATCCAAGTGGGCAAAAATCATTAGTCTTTACTAGAGAAATATCTTTACTAGAGAAATAAACTATACTCTGTTTACAGAAACAGAGAGTATATTTGTTAGAATAAGAGAAACAGGTCTTTTTCCTTTCCTTAGAACTGGCAACTATTAACAATAGTCATAACAACAATAGCTACCAATTGTTGGTGTTGGGTGCCATAAAGTCAGTGTCCGACTTATAGCGACCCTATGTACAACAGGTGAAACACTATTGTCAGTACTTCTCTGCTATTCATAGGGTTTTCAATGGCGGAATGTTTTGGGGAGTGGGTTGCCAGCTCCTTCTCCCAAGCCTACAGCACCTGGTGTTCCCAGATAGTCTTCCATCCAAGTACTAACCAGGTCTGACCCTGCTTAGCTTCTGAAATCTGACTGGATAGGATGCCACAGTGGTATGGCTGCAGACAGCTACCAATTACAGTGTTAATTACATGATATGTATGTTAAGCTGGGGGTGACAGGATATATGTTATCATCACCTCTTATTTTATTATTTTACTGAGGCTCAGAGGGGCAAATGAAATTTTCTAAGAGCATGTAGTTCCTCAGGAGTACCTATCTGGTAACTTAGTTTCCTCCAGTAACTATTTAGGTGGTAATAACTTCATGCATTCTGTTTGCTTTGCAATTCATATATGCCAAGAGTTCCTTTTAGAAACTTAAAAGTCAAAACCTCCAGATGTTTATTATTTGTGCCCTCATGTTGCTAAAAAGAAATTTTATGAGTATTTATTCTATTAAATTGACATAATTTTTTTTAAAAAAGGAAAAACTGGCTGCAATTCACCATTTTTGTTAGAATGAAAATTTTTCTGCCCAGCTGTAAAATCAGTACATGTTCATTACCAGAAATGTGGGAAATACAAAAAAAGTATAAAGAGAAAACTATGCTAATTACATTAAAAGATGTGTTTAGAATGCCTGGGGCCATGTTCAAACTCCAGCAACAAAAAACAACACAAAACAAACAAAACCCAAAATAAACAAAAAACAAAACACACACACACACCAAAACAAAAAAAACAAAAAAAAAAACAAAAACAACAACAACAACAAAAAAAAACAGAAAAGAAAAGAAAGAATGTTCTGGTCCTTTTCTCCTGTGATAATGTTAAATTATTTTTTCATCTATCATTAAAATATATATGTTACCCAATAGTATGAACAAGTCTTACCGCCCTTTTAAGAGCTGTGCACATCTTATAACGCAGGTGCGTGACAGTTTACTTAATTCCCTATGCCTAGATGTTGAAGCTACTTCAACTGCTCACTACTATAACAACATTGCAATGAATATCTTTGTGAATAATGATTTTTCTGAATTCTATAAGGTTCTTTAGGATGGATGGACTTATTAATTTAATTCCAGAAAAGGTATATAAATATGAGGATAATATTCTTTCTAAAATGATTGTATCCATTTACAATCATGGATAGTATACGGTGTCAGTTTTACTCCTTCCCTTTGATACCATAGGTTGAGTAACCATTATCTGAAATGCCTAGGACCAGAAATATTTTGGTTTTACAGATTTTGGAGTATGTGCATATACATAATAAAATATCTTAGAAATGAGACCCAAGCCGAAACACAAAATTGATTCATGTTTCAAGTACACCTTATATACACAGCCTAAATATAATTTTACACAGTATTTTTAGTGCACTTGCACTTTAACCTGTGAAGTCAAGTGTAGAATTTACTACTTGTAGTATCACACTGGAGCTCAAAAAAATATTGGATTTTGGAGTATTTCAGATTCTGTACTCCTGGATTAGTGATACTCAACCTGTACTATATTTCTCTCTCCCTAACATGTTTTCTAACTGAGGAGATATAAGATGAATTCCTGTTTTGAATTTCATCACATTATTTTAAAGAGCCGGAATTTTTTTACTGATCACTTTTAATACTTACAGCTTGTTCTACTAATTTTCCTGAGGCTAATTCTTCTTGTAATTTCTGGGCTTTCAATGTTCGTTTTGCCTAAAAAAATTAGAAACATTTAATTTTTACTTAAGATACTCAAATGGCTGTTTGACTTCTATAAATTTAAAATGAATAACTTTATTGTTTTCATAAAAGGTCACTGAACAAGGTTATCTCTGAAATTCCTTGTAGCATTAGGCCTTTGACTTTCTAAAGGAGAAATATTATAAACTCCTGTTTGAACCAGGCACTATGTTAAGCTGAGCCAGATGGCATCAATGATAAATTACAGGGAATAAGCCCTGACCCAAAAGGGCCAATGTCAGGATACTCTGAATGACTGATTATTGTCAGGCAGGCCCAGAGTTGTCATACGTGGTATTTCAATGCTCAAGAAAAGATGAAATCTAGATTTTTATGTGAAATCTCATGATCTTTAACTATTACCTCTAATTTTAAAAAGAAAAGCAGTGTTGACTATGGTTCTGAAGAAATGGGGTAAGTAGATGGAATCACAATACAAAATAAAAACTGAGGCTGAATAAGAATAAAATTCAACTTTCTGAAACAAGTATAGCTATTCCTCTTGTTATGTGAAACAACTGTAAAATAGTCTATGGGCAAGCTGTAGCCTGGGAGCCAAGAGTTTAGAACCTCAAAAAGCCAAAAGCTTTGGATGTTAATCTGTTCTTATGCCCCTAGTTTCTTCTGCTACATACAAAGGGTGCCAAAAAAGTGTATACACACCTTGGGTTGAATATTTTCCATTTTGCTGTTCTAAGAATTTGTTGTATGCCCCTTCTGCTAACTGCGGTCTCATATGCACCTGAATATCATACTATACGTTACTACCATAATTCAATCCAACTTTGAAAAGTATTGCACAGATAACACCTCCTAAAATGTGTATAGAGTTTTTGGCACCCTGGTATGTTGGGAGTAAAGCACAATAAAAGAATCAAGAAGAAACTGCTGTCAAATAGGGCTAGCATACCATTTACTTTCATTATTCCATTAGACCTATAACTATGGAAATGACACCATTTTTACAGTGCTTCAAGACGTGAAAAATAGAGTTGCTAAATTAGAGAGAGAGCAAAATTCATATTCTTTAAGGAAAGTAGAAAAAGAGGTAATACTGCTCACCAGGTCAACTTTGGCATATTCTTCCACAATTTTCATGTGTTCTTCTGGATTGTAGCCATTCCACCGATCTCTCTTCCCATCATAGTCAAACATCAGCTGAGGTTGGACATGTTCATCTGGAGCTATATTAGTACCTGTAAATTTGGCTCCAACTCGCCTTGGTCTCTGGAAAATAGAAGATTTAATTTTCTCCTAAGTACTTCAGCCCAGAGGAAAATTTCATGTAACTTTTACAGAGCCAGGATGAACATACTACAGGACTTTTAGCATCTGTTCAGTTATCTGATAGTTTTCTAGAAGAAAATTTTGATGATGCTGGACTAATTTCATTCAAATTTTTAGTTAACTTGTACCTAAATATATAATTTTAGAAAAACAGAAATCCTCTGACAAGAAAAAAACGAAAGACTCTCTGACAACAGTTTCCAAAATTCTCAAAGGTACGCTTACCTCAAAGCAGTCTTTCTTTTTGTGTGTCATGGCCCCACAATTTTCACATGCTCCTTTGCGGTACTTAGTAGTTATGGAATTCTATTAAAGAATAAAATAAAATAAAATAAAATACCACAGCAAATGTTTTATTTATCTGAGTAAATGAGATACAACTTTAGCTCTCATTACTACCTTGTCTACTGAAATGATTTAAGAAAATCAGTTAAAAGTCTCCACATTATTTATAAATGAGAAAGTTAAAGGATTTCAGCAATATAAAGTTTATATAAGAAAAAGATTTATATAACAAGATATAGCAGCCATGCCAGATGCCATGGCACATGACTGTAATCCCAGTTACCCAGGAGGATGAGGCAGGAGGACTGCAAGTTCAAGGCCAGAGGCAATCTGAGCGACTTAGACCCTGTCTCAAAATAAAAAAATAAAAAAAGGGCCTGGGGGTGCAGTTCAGTGGTAGAATACTTGCCTAGCATGTGTGAGGACCTGGGTTCAACCCCCAGTACTGCAGAAATAAAGCAGCAGCTAAAGTTGTGTACATTGTAGATTTCAATACCAGAGAAAATGTTACTAATGTGTTTCTGCTTCACAGAGTATTACATAAAGCTTTTATATTGAGCTCTTAAAATCTCCATATCCATGAGGACATATATAGGTTGCCAACCCCCACCCCCCTTTTTTGAGACAGGGTTTTGTGTATAGCCCAGGCTGGCCTCAACTCAAAATTCTCCTTCCTCAGCCTCCCAAGTGCCGAGATTGTAGCACTACCATACCTAATTGACTACATACCTCTTTTACACCTCTCTTATACCATTCTGCAGATGAGCTGAATTGTTTTTGTTTCTCTGGTTGTGGTCTCTGATGCTTTAGTGTAGGTCTTTTTGATGGATCAATATACCATGGTACTGAAGAAATATACTGAGGAATATGAGGGTTGATGTCTCTGTAATAAAATTTAAACAAAAAAATCTAAGAATAAAATTTGAAAATAATATTTTAATTACAAGTTGCAAAGTAGTATATTAAAGTAGTGTACATGGAACCTAAGAATAGAGACATTACAATGGGATAGAAGAATATATTTGCTATCTCTACAAAATAAAGAACAAGTAAAAATAAAAAAGTTATTTGTATTAAGGGAAAAAATTTCTAATCAACATACTAGGAACAGTGACATTAAGTGAAGAGAGAGGAAGGAAGATGTGCTATTGAGCTAAATCTATCATAGTAAAAAGTTAAAAGATAATGTCTAAGGCCAACTCATTAAAATCACCATAAAAGTATTATTATTTAGACATATCAAGGTAATGACCAGAAAAACTCCAAATAGAAAGACTTAGGAGTAGTCATTCCAGATTGGGACAAGCAGGAAGGGTAAAAAAGTACCACTGCTGTTCATTGTAACCTCATCAACATCATCTGATTATTAAACCTTATGCATAAATTTGATAAAATAATTTTTTTCTTTTTTTGTAGTACTGGGGGTTGAACCCAGGGCCTCACGCCTGCATGCTTTGCAAGTGCTGGACCACTGAGCTGCACCCCAGCCCATTTATTTTTACTTTTTGAGACAGGGTCTTGCTAAGTTACACAGACTGCCTCTGGTCTCAAACTTGCGATCCTCCAGCCTCCGCCTCCCAAGCCACTGGGATTACAGGCATGCTCTAGATAAAATAATTTTTAAAATGCTGTATATGGTAAAATACCTTGTCATCAAAGCAAAGGATAAGGGATTGATAAATTAAATAGGTATTAATTTGAATTTTGAATGAGCTCATCATGTGAAAAATTCAAGGACTTACTTTCCTTCTTCATCAACTTCTGCAGGAGCATTTCCAAGTTTTCGCTGTTCTTCTAGTTCCTTCTTCTTCCTCCAGTCCTCCCTGGTCATTTTCTTTGGTTCCTCTAAACTCATTTCTTTGGACCCTGACAGAGGTGCAGCATTAACTGTGTCCACAGCTGCTGTCGACATGATGACTTGGCTTCCTCTAAGAAAAGAAGTTGTTTACTGTAGAAAGTCGGCCTCCATGAATTCATCACTGAAACTACCAAAAATTACATGCTAATAACACATATATAAAATGATACACTGTTTTGTGTCTCCTCTCTCTTTCCTTCCCCGACTCCTCTCTGTTGGGCCTCAGGTTTCAGGCTCTGCACATACTAGACATGCATTTGATCACTGAGCTACACAACCCGCCCTGTTTCATATGTTCTTATTCATAGCACCTGTAAGGAAGGGTCTCTTTCTCCTCAACTCTTAGCATTGTTTCTTCCTCAACTTTAATTTACAAACGGAGGGAGTCATGTATATAAAATTTTGAGGACTCCTTCTCTCATATATATATTCCCAAATTTCCCTTTCTAAGTACATGTCTCAAACTTTTCTACTACAGTAATCTTTAAAGAGAGAATGCAGGGTCCCATCCCTGTTCCCCTTAATCAATGCCTTAAAAATTATTTTCATTGTTTCTATTTCCTCACCTTCTACTTCCCTCTTCAGTCACTCTATCTTAGCTTCCCCCTCCAACCACTCCAATGAGAGAGCTACCACTAAATTGTCAACTATTAATATGCTAAACCCATTGGATACTTTTTGGCTCTGTTCCTTCCCTTTTTGATAGATTCTTATTCCTTGGCTTCCATGGTACTATATTCTACTGTTTTTTCCTGTACCTTTCCCATGACTCATCTCGACTCCTTTGCAGGTTAGTCCATTTAATGCTGGACTCCTAAAGATTCAGTCAGAGTCTTGTTCATCACTCTGAACTGTATCAGTTTCCAAGGCTTCAACAGCTATAACATATGCCACTGTTGGTGCTCCACTTTATTTCTCCACTCCAGACTTTTCACTTGACCTTAGATACATGTTTCAATTGCTTACTTGACTTTTCCACTTGAAGTCTCAAGAGTCATCTAACAACATGTCTTAATTCAAAGTCCTGGTCTTCCCTCTGAAATCTAGTCTTTCACTGTTCCTTATATCTATGAAAGATAACCCCATCTATTTCTTATATATTCAGCTTATCCTCATAATCACTAAGAATAATTTTTACTACTTCTTCTACTTCTTTCTATTAGTAGAAATTCATCTACTTCTTTCTATTTTCAATGCTACCATTTTAGCACAAGTAATTACTTTCTCTGACTTATTGTCTGATTCCCTCCAATTACTTTCTGCACTGCACACAATTTAATTTTTCAAAAACAAATTTGATCATGTCACGTCCCACTGCTCAAGCTTAAAACGCTCCAATGCAGCACCATCCAAGAAAAATGTAATGCCAGGAACATATACAATTTTGTGTTTTCCGGCAATCGTATTTTAAAAAGTAAAAAGAGCTGAGTGTGGTGGCAAACACTTGTAATTCCAGCATTTAGGAGGATGAAGCAGGATTGTGAGTATGAAGTCACCCAGGGCTACCCAATGAGTTTGAGGCCAGCCTGGGCTACACAGTGAGACACTATGGCAAAGAAAAAGAAAAAGTTAAAAAAAAGAAGAAGTAAGAAAGAAATGACTTTTACACAATTTTATTTAAATTAATGTACCTGACATAATTTCAAATTCCAATCAACATAAAAATCAATTTACTTTTAAAAGCTGAGCTGGATTTCATACTTATCTTGACCAGCCATCTTCCAGTTTCAAAAGCTCCAAGTAGCTTTGTACTGGACAGTGCAGCTCCAATGGATCTTGTTCCTACTCTAAAAGCCAGTATCTTTATAAACACACTTAACATGGTCCACCATGTTCTAGCACCAGCCTACCTTCCAGCTTCACCACAACTGACCCTTCATCTTCTCTACCAACAACACAGGCACCCTTATAGCCTTTAATCCTTATATCCTTTAATCCTTATATACTTTAATCCACCATGCTCTCTGAAGACACTGGGCCTTTAAACAAGCTCTTTCTCAAAGGGAAGTGCTCACTGGCTAGAAGTTTATGATGCTGCTCAAAAGTGTTTTCTTCTGAGTCTGACCCATAGAAAACCTCCACAGACATTTGAGTAATACAAATTGATGATAGCCTAAGTATACCGCGAGGTGAAGGAGGACAACGGTGGATTTAATCATTTTCACTTTAACAAGTACCATTCTTCAGTTTACCATACATAACCTCATCTACTCTTTATAAAAACCCCATTTTACAGTGAAGAAACAGGTTCTGAAAGGTTAAGACTCAAAGACACATCCTAGACAAAGACCTCAAAAAAAAAAAAAGCAAGTCTTCTGGCTTTAATGTTGCTCTTTTAAACCATTATGTTACACTCCATAAAATATTGGCTTCTGGGCCTGCAACATTCAAAATTAAGTTTGAGGCCAGAGGCTGTCTACGCAACTTAGGCAGACTCTATCTCAAAGTAAAAAAGGGGATAGAAGTGCAAGTCCGTGGTAGAGCACTTGCCTAGCAAGCCCAAGGCCCTGGGTATAATCCCAAGCAGTGTAGATTCCCTCGATGTGGAGGGCCTACTTTTTCCAGGTAAAAACTATAATAGCTCCGACTTACTTAGTGCTTTCTAGCATTTACCAGACGATCTAATTTAATTCTCTTAATACGGCAGAAAAGTAGTATCATCCCTAACGAGAAAAATGAAGCTCAAAGCAATTCTTCTAAAGAGAAAACAGCCTGTGAGCTTGAGTAAGGGACCGCTTAGAATGTCCAGACGAAGACAACAGAAGGAACACTCGCAGGGATCGCCACTCTTTCTTTGAGGACGCAGGCTCGGTCTGGCCGGACACGAGTATCACGCCTGCGTCCTAGGGCAGCGGCTTCCCTCTGGGTTCGTGGTCCCTGCTCCATCCCCAACCCGGGATTCAACACCCCCGTGAGGATATAATCTAATAATCAGGAGCCTTCGACCCACATTCTGAGGCTCCTCAACTCCTCTCCCACCCCTGCTCCACCGTCCCCGAATTCTCAGAATACTTTCTTACTTGGTTCTGGCGCAGCTGACTCCGACACCATTCCCCAGAAAATAAGCAAATGTTTACTTCCGGGCTTTCCGCCTTATCCCAGAAGTCACTGCGGTAGCTTCCGGACGACAGACTGACACATGCGCACTAACAAGTACCTGGGTCTCGGGTTTGTGTCACGGGTATCGCGAGATTCGAGCCGTGCCTAGTTCCCTATTTACTACGCGGTGTGGGAGGGATTATAGTTGTGCAGGCTTGCGGCTGTGTGGGGACTTTGCTTTTTATTTAGAATCGCAGAATCCTAGGACTTAACGAAACAAACAAAAAAACCTAAGTCGAACAGCAGCGTCTCACTAGAGGTTATTGGAGGAATAAGGACGTTCGTGCCCTAGTAAGTAAAACAGTTAAAACAAGCATTAGTAGCCAGGCCGGACACGCTGGAGATGTGAACACAGCGTCTTTCCTCGAATTTACATCATACAGAGTGAGAAAGACACTAAAATAAATTTTCATGTAATTTACAGTCGTAAGAAGTCTCTTTAGAAGAAGTACCAGGAGCTATGAGATCATAGGCACGTTTTGGTAATTTTGACAGGTCGCCCAGAAGCGAACTTGGGTTTTATCATTAGAAATACTGTAAAACAGTTTCCACTTTGGACAATAGTTTTGACGTCCCCATCCTCCTTTGACAGTATCCGTATGAAATACAATACGGAAATAAGCAGAAGTTTTGGTGGTAGAATTTCTTTATGCTATCTCTATTGATTTTTCCCTCGCCGGTGAATTCCTCTTCAAATGTAAATATAATAGGTTGCTAACATCTCTGCCTCAAAGTGCCCAAAGAAATAATTTTTTTTTTTTTGCTAAAGACTGCAGTGCCTGGACTTTAGGAATGTAAATATTTGATTTTACAAGGAAGTAAATCCAGGAGGAGAGTCAGCCTAGCTTCAAGGTGAATTACTCAGACTTTGAATCACTTAGCCTTTGTGTTTTTCCACTTTAAAAAATTCCAAGAAACAAAGCAAAACATCATTTGCTAAAGGATACCCAGGCCTAATTAGCCAGGCATGAGCCAGAGAGCACACTTTCCAGAGGAATTCTAGAATGTGCTAGACAAGAGGAAGAAATCTTTTCTAAGGCTTGGGTTCTCTGGAGGATTTTTAGGAGTATCTAGGGAAGCAGGATCAGTTCTAGATAAATTGCTGTTTGTAAAACTGGATTAGGAGATAACAGTGAGGGGAGTTTAGCCATTGGGTAAATTATTCCTCAGTCATAGGTAGGAATAACAAACCTGGTCTGGGGACATCAATTAGTAAGGAAACCATGCCTATTCAAAGAGAGGGTGATGATGGTTTACAACTGCTGCATGACGTTTAGGAAAGCAATGCTTCCTGGAGGGGGGGAGGGGGAGGGGGAGGAAAAAGAAAGAAGGAAGGAAGGAAGGAAGGAAGGAAAGAAGGAGAAAAACTCCTAAGGAATCATGAACTTTGTATTCCAAAATGATAGGAAACAGGGAATGCCTACTTGGAAGTTGTAGGTGTACAAATTTATTTTCACAAGTTAGTGCTTTTTGTGTGCTAATGATATAATAGGAAGATGTGAAATTTAGGAGATACAGGGTGAAAATAAGGTGGGGCTGAAGGAAAGAACATAAAATGGTCAATAAGGGTATTCTTTTTTTCTTCCCTCTTCATCATCTAGAGTTAGAATCTTTTCTTTTGGATGCCTAGCATAGTGTCCAGCATTAACTAGGTGTTCAGTAAATATTTCTTAAGTGAATGAGTCAATCACTTTTGGTCCTGAAATGCCACAGAAGAAGACACAATGAATGGCTTATACTGAGAACCATGTCTATGCCAGGTTTAGTGTTAAACCTTTTGTGAAAAAGTAGTGTGGGGTTAACTCTTCCGCAGATTGACCTGTGGGACCTGTGGGAAGTGTAGTCTGGATAACACAAATCAGCCTTGATCTTTTGAATCTATTCCTTTCTCTTGTATTTGTTCAGTATAATCCCATTTACTATAGAAATGGGAAAATGTTATCTTTTTTTTTCCAAGCAAAATTTCTCTTCATATCTGGGAAATTGGAATTCCCTTTCTATTTCTTTATTATTCCTCTGGTCTTCTCTTGTTCCTCCACCAGGTCCTTTTGGGCAGTTTTTGATGAATATTTCATTAAGATGTTAGAGGTTTAAAATAAGTCACTGTTAAATAATAGAATTTTAAGGGAAACTTGAGTCATATATTCACTAGGATTGTTACTTTGTTCCTAAACAATTTATAAGGCTGTACTAGATACAGCACCCTAGTCTGAAATGTTGAGGGTGGTTCTGTGATTAAGGAATAGCAATTAATAATGAAGGATAGCTGAAACACCGATGTTGGATCTATCCATATTACATTTACTTTTTTTTTTTTTTTTTTTTTTTTTTTTTTAGTACTGGAGGTTGAATCCAGGCATTTGTGCATGCTGGGCAAGTGCTCCACCCCTGAACTGTACTTCAGCCCCTTTTTGATATTTTATTTTGAGATAGGGTCTCGATAACTTGCCCAGGATGTCTGACCTTGAGCTCATTCCTCACCCACCTGAGTTGCTGAGTGTGCCACTGTGCCTGCCTTCTTTGTAGACATTTTTTATTTTTATTTTTGGTAGTTGGGGGACGAACCCAGGGCTTTCCACATACTTTGCACCTGCTCTGCCACTGGGCTGTACCCACAGTCTACTTTTTATTTCTTATTTCTGAGTCAAGGTCTTGCTAAATTACCCAGGCTGCCTCTGGCCTTGAACTTGCAGTCCTCCTGCCTGCACCTCTCTGGGATTACAGGCGTGTGCCACCGCACCCAGCTCTTTGTAGACTTTTCAGGTGGAAAAATTTAAGGTATCATAAGTTTCTTAATTGTAAATTAAGAAATCAATCATACATCTTACAGTATAGATAAATAGATAGATATAGAGTTTGTGTATCTGAAACTTTTCAAAATATATGTTATACGTTTAAAATTTTATCAGCACCCAAATCTCTGCCTCTATCACTTCACAAAAACAAGCTGTATTCTCTATTTCTCTTTGAGACGTGATTGTGAAGAAGCTCCTTGGAAGAGAGGGAAAGCTGTCCAGGTAGAAAATTATTTATACAGAGATCCTGAGGTTAAACAGAATTTGGAGGTTTGAGGAAGTGAAGGAATCTCAATGTGTTTGGAGCGAGAGGAAGATTGTCACAGTGAGGTTGAAGGGAGATGTGGGGAATATTAGATCATGTAGGATTTGGTAGATCATGTTAAATTTTGCTCTTTTATTTCAAGTGTAATGGAAAGCCTTGTTGAGGTTCTGCTGTCTACCACTCATGCAACAATATCCCTTGTGGCTCTTTAATATTGAGGACTTGGAACTGAGTGCCATGGAACATGCCTATAAACTCAGCTATTTGGGAGACTGAGGCAGGAGGACTGCAGATTCCAGGCCAGAGGCAGCCTGCACAACTTAAACTCTGTTCAAAATAAAAAATGAAAAAGGGGCTGGGGATGGGGCTCATGGTTGTAGGGCTTGCACAGGATGTGTGAGGCCATGGGTTCAAACCCAAAACTGAAAAAAGAAAGGAAGGAAGGAGGGAATAAATAGATGACTTTTCAGGATTTTATCACTATTTTTAGAACAACTTTAATATCCAGCAGGATCGAATTGGTGAAATAAATCATGGCACAAACATTCCACTATCATGTAACCTTAAAAATTTTAGTAGTTTTGTGTATATATCCATATGATCATATGAAATGCTAATGCATGTTAAGGAATTGGGTTTAGCTTAAGTGGTAGCGTGCTGCTCTATGCTGAGGCCCTGGGTTCATCTATCCTATGCTGATCCCCAGCACCCCAAAATGGGAGAAGGACGTGGGCGTCCACTCCCTAAGTAAACCCCCTCCCCCAACCAAAAATTAAAAAAAAAAAAAAAAAAAAAAAACCGGACATGGAAAACCCTATGAATACCAGAAGCACTGACAGTGCTGGGCATGGCACAGCGTCAGGGAGTGTTTCTCCTTGTGTTGTACATGGATCAGGTCGCTATGAGTCAGACCCGACTCAGTGGCAACGAACGACATACTTAATCGTATATATACAGGAGAAAGGCTGGAGGGAAACACACCAATATATTAATGGTGCTTATTTCAAGGAGAAGGGTTGGGATTTCAGATGATCTCCATTTTTTTTTTTTTTTTTTTTTTTTTTTGCGGTACTGGGGGTTGAACCCAGGGCCTCGCGCCTGCATGCTCTGCAAGTGCTGGACCACTGAGCTGCACCTCAGCCCATTTTTTTTTATTTTTTGAGACAGGGTCTCGCTAAATTACACAGACTGCCTCTGGTCTCAAACTTGCGATCCTCCCTCCCACCTCCCCCTCCCGAGCCGCTGGGATTACAGGCGTGCGCTACCAAGCCCGGCCCCTGATCTCCATTCTTTAAACCTGTCAAATTTCTACAATATTTGAAAGGAAACAAATATAAAATAAAAATGCTTTATTTGTATTATATCTTCAACTCTTTCTGCAATGCCATTTAAATAAAAAGAACTTAAAGGAATACAACAGCGTTATTGGTTCAGAAATCCTCAGTTTTTTTTTTGATATTAGGGCGCCTCGTTTAATTCCCAGGGCTGGGGTTTAGCTCAGCAGGTAGAGTAATGCTCTGCGCGCTTTGAGGCCGCCAGTCCGATCTCCCGCACCGCAAAAATGGGAGAAGGACGTGGCACTCCACTCCCAAAGCAATCCCAAAACAAACAGCCACAGAAAAGCCCATGAGGGTAGGTGTAACTCAGACTCCATCCACCAGAACCTAATGAGAGGTTGAAAACTTCCGGAGGAGGAGTTTTAGGGCGGACCCTGGCAGGTACGGCTCCTCTCATTGGTTCTTTTATAAAGCTCCGCCCCCAGGTCCCGCTTCCTTGAGGACGAGCCAATTGGGTCGCGAGTTGTGGTTTAAACCGCGGGTGTGTCGTTGGCTGTGGATCCTGGCGTTAACTTGCTGTTGAGAGGAACGTGGGTGAGCTGAGGGTCTGCCGCGGACCTCCACGGAGAGGGGCTGGGGCTGGGGCTTCCCTGGGGCGACCATGGCTTCCAGCCCGTTTGCCCCCCTGCGTTTTGATAGGTGCCTGCCCTAGACCGCCTGACCTTGAGGAGCTTGGAGCGTCTACCTCGGTCTGAAGAGTTAAGGGTTGGTTGAAGTGCCTGTTGACTCCAGCCCGGGCTCTTTTTGCGTGTACGTCCCCTGGGTGGAAAGGTTGGTCCGTGCTGTCCCTTAGCTTCTCTCGCCTTCCCCAATGTGTAGTATCAGATATGTATGTCTCACCCCTAGAGTAATCCAGGATGGCTACTCTGATCTTTGTTGATAAGGAGAATGGTGAACCAGGCACCCGCGTGGCTCCTAAGGATGGGCTGAAGCTGGGGTCCCGGCCTGGTAAGTATCAGGGCTGCACTAAGACACACAGGCATTGTGAATAAATTGTGGCTGGCCTGAGGCCTGGGGAGTACTTAGCGTATTTTGTGGGCAAGTACAATAGGATTTTTTTTTTTTTTTTTTTTTGTGCCCAGTGTCTTAGATGATTTAAGAGAGCACCGACCCTCAGTGCTGTTAGGCATATCATGGCTATGTCACTACCGAAAATGAGGGACAGGTTTGGGGGTGAGAATTAGTTCAAGTTGATATGTCCAGTCAGCATTTGAGTTGCACAGGTGTTGATTGGTCTAATATTCTTGTGATAAAACTTGTTCTTCAGGAGTTAAAGCTTTAGATGGGAGATCTCAGGTTTCCACACCACATATTGGCAAAATGTTCAGTGCTCCACCAGCCTTACCTAAAGCTCCCAGAAAGGCTTTGGGAACTGTCAACAGAACTACAGAAAAGTCAGTAAAGACTAATGGACCTCTCAAAGAAAAACACCCCACCTTCACTGCTAAAAAGGTAAGTATTGGCTACGAAAACACTTTTGATGCCTAAAACGACTGTTGGCATCTACTTGGCTTTCTGCTCTCTGAGTAGAAGGGAAATAGAAGTTAGCAAGCATAGATGAGCAGAGGAGGATCATGCTGTACTTGTGGGCTTCTCTGTACCTTGACATTGGAAGTGTTAACAGTATAATTTTGCCTCACCTGTGGCTAACTAGCATCTGGAAGCAGATTGGTTAAAGTTATAGGAAGTAGTGAGAGGATGCTTGATCACTTGTGGCTTCTGCTCAGATGTTGCCACTCTGTTCTTTGCCTCCACCGCTTTATTTTTTATTTATTTATTTTTTTGAGACAGTCTCACTGTGTAGCCCAGGCTAGCTTGGAATTTTGTGTGGACCAGGATGGCCTTGAACACATGTGTTGATCCTCCTGCCTCAGCCTCCTGAGTGCTGGGATTACAGGTGTGCACCACCGTGCCCAGTCTTACCTCCTTCCATTCCCCAGAACTGGAGGTTGAACCCAGGGCCTCATACATGCTAGGCAAGTGTTCTACCACCCTCAGCCCCCTTTATTATTATTATTATTTTTTGAGGCAGGGTCTCACTAAGTTTGTGCAGGCTGCCTGTGGCCTTGAGCTTGTCACTCTCCTGCATCAGCCTCCTGAGTAGCTGGGATCACAGGCATATATCAAAGCACCTGGCTAAACATCACAGCTTTTTAACTGACAATTTGCTAGCACGCTGATCTTGTGAGAGTTGGAGAGGACTTTGCTGTGAAAGATGATTTTAAGCCAGGTGTGGTGGCTCATGCTTGTAATCCCAGTAATGTACGAGGCAGAGGTAGGAGGATCACTAGTTTGAGGCCAGAGGCGGCCTGTGGAATTTAACGAGACCCTGTCTCAAAATAAAAGGTAATAAAGGGGCTAAGGATGCAGCTCAGTGGTAGAGCACTTGCAAAGCAAGTGTGAGGCCCTGGGTTCAATCCTCCAGTACTTACACACACAAAAAATGACTTTAGCATTTGATTTAACCCCTTGAATAATAGTTTCATTTAATGTGTGGTAGAAAACCTGTGACTTATACACGTAGTTCAGCTTAGGTCAAGGATATCTTTGTGGAAAAGTGAATCGATTTTTAATGAAAAAAATGTTGGCTAGATGTGGTGGTACACATCTATAATCTCTGCGCTTGGGATGCTGAGGCAGGAGAATCGTGGGTTTGAGTCCAGTGTGAGTTATGTAGTAAGCCCCTGTTTCAGAATACTGGTGGTTGTGGGGAGGGTGGTGTATTAAGCACAATTCTTGCAACTAACTACATGGCAAAAATAATGATGTTACCCAGATTTTCCTAGGTATACACAAATGAGGTAAGAGAAATCAAGAAAATCCAGGCTTCTATTTTGGCCTACTGGAGTAAATTGTCTACCTGCCAGTTCTTCAAAAGTCCTGGACTATGTTTTGCTGCCTCTTAATTTTGTGTATTTGAGGAACACAAACTTTTTAATATTAAAAAACTAAATAAATAACTTATTTATTTTTAATATTAGTTATTTTTAATATTAAATAACTAAATAACTCAGTAAATAACGAAGGTAACACTGGTGGAAAATCATAACTTCTATAAACCAAAATAATGGCTTCGAGGATTAGCTACTATTCTCACTGCCTCATGGCTTTCTTCTTAGTTAGGTTTAAACAATTGAGTTGATTAGCTCTGAATTAACTCTGCTTAACATTCTTGGTAATATATGCTGATAGGTGCTAATATTTAAATTTCTGACTTTACAACTATGCTACTAGAATTATATTGGAATTTGCTTTGTAATTGAATTATTTTTAGATGTAATCATGAGAACCTAGGATTATAGCTTGACAGCATGAAATGGACAAATTTAAAAATTTGGTGAAACAACCATATTTTTGAGGAAGCCTTATTGTACTATAAAATTGACGGGACTTCCGTTTTCACTAATACATATTTTCTTGGGTTATTCTAGATGACTAAGAAGACTGTTAAAGAAAAAAGCTCTGTTCCTGCCTCTGATGACACCTATCCAGAAATAGAAAAATTCTTTCCCTTCAATCCTCTAGGTAGTATCTTTGGGTTTGGTGCAAAGAAAAAAAATGCTTTTGGCCTCTAGTTTCTCTTGGAATTCAGCTCAGCTGTATTTGATGTGAATATAATGAAGAACTCCAAACTATGAGACTGTCAAAATCTGGGTTGCTCTGAATAAATATTTGTTCATGTGAAAGGTATCACCTTAAAGCCAAGAGGGGAACAGAAGCAAAGATGTTTAGGACATTGTTTCTATCCTCAAAAGCTTAGCGAGTATGTGAGGTAAGATGTGTGAGGTAAATAATGTCATTGTGGACAGTTTTTAACAAGCCTTTCAGAAAGAGGGCTTTATGTCAAGTTCAGCAAAACCTGAGAGTACTTAGTTAGGTAGGGCTAGGGATTGAATCCAGGACCTTGAGCATGCGGGTAGATGCTTTCCCACTGAGCTACATCCTCGGCCCCAAAAGCATGTTTTTAAAATGTTCTTTCAATCTGCCACATGGATCTGAGATATTTTCTGTTATAGAACCAGTTTTTCAAACTTGAATTTTCTCCAGCATTTTTTCTGTGCACTGTTAAGCTTTGAATACAGTGGTCAACAAGACAGGCCCTGGCCTGAGTGAGCTTAGTTTTAGAAGGGAAAATCAGACATTGAACAAATCACACTGAGTGTAGGCAAGAAGAACAAGCATTGAAGATCAAACTGTGCAAAGAGCCTGAGGTAGAAAAAAGGACTAAAGTGATTCTGGGAAATGAAAGGCAGGTGAAGCATGTATAGGTGAAGTTTGAGGACAGGGTAGGCAGGGTCTTATAGATTTCTGAATCAGAGTTTTTGCCCTTTTAGCCAAAGGGCTTTTAGTAATTCTTTTGCTAATAAATGCTCAGGTTGTTCTGGCTTTTATATATTAAAAAATAATTGTGCAATTACTAAGCTGTGCATGGTGGAGTAAACCTGTACCTCCAACACTTGGAAGGCTGAAGACTGAAATACATGGCAAGACCCTGTCTTTAAAAAAAAAGAAAAAAGGCCGGGCGCAGTGGCACATGCCTGTAATCCCAGCAGCTCGGGAGGCGGAGGCAGGAGGATCGCAAGTTCGAGACCAGAGGCAGTCTGCGTAATTTAGGGAGACCCTGTCTCAAAAAAGTGAAAAAAAATGGGCTCAGAGTGCAGCTCAGTGGCCCAGCATTTGCAGAGCATGCAAGTGAGAGGCCCTGGGTTCAACCCCCAGTACCGCCAAAAAAAAAAAAAAAAAAAAAAAAAGGAAATCTCCAATTAGTGTCTTGAAATTACATTGTTGTGAGTTTGTAGGTCCATTTGGAAGGCGGATTGTTGATTCAAAACTAGGGAGTGATTAAGTTTTAATGCAATGTGTTGGATATTTGCTAATGATTACCATTCAGCCATTAAGGGAAATGATGTAGATTGATACTTACTGACTAGGAAAGAGGACCGTGACATGCTGTGTTTGAGAGATTGCCAAGTGGCCCTCCAACCTACTGTCAGGTGTTTAGCCCACTTACAGTGAATGAGAATGCCTGCTTCCTCCATGATTTTGGAGCTCAAATCTTTATTACAGAGCAGTGATGTCTCATTGTTTCAAATTTGTGTGTGTGCATGCACATTTGGTTATTGGCAATTTATTTTATTTTATTTATTTTTTATTTTTTGCGGTACTGGGGGTTGAACCCAAGGCCTTGCGCCTGCATGCTCTGCAAGTGCTGGACCACTGAGCTGCACCTCAGCCCATTTTTTTTTTACTTTTTTGAGACAGGGTCTCGCTAAGTTATGCAGACTGCCTCTGGTCTCGAACTTGTGATCCTCCCGCCTCCACCTCCCGAGCCGCTAGGATTACAGGTGTGCGCCACCACGCCTGGCCGGCAATTTAAATTTTTAAAAAGTCCTGTTTATTCTTTGTATGACTTCTTTGTGGATAAAGAAAACCCTGTAATATTGATTTCAGATGTCTTTCCTTGAAGTCTTCTGTCTATGGTTTTCTTTATAATTCAGTGCTATTAGATTGAATAGTCACATTTTACTCAATTTGTTTTTGAGTTCTGGGTTTTATGAGGCCTGAAAAAGAGGAGACTATTTCTCAAGTACCTAGGTATTTTTGTTGTTGTTGGTTTGTGAACGTGTTTTGTTTTTTTCCCCCAGTGCTAGTGATCAAACCAAGCTAGGTGTGGTAGGTAAGTACTCTACCACTGAGCTACATCCCCAGCCCTTGGTTGTTTGAGATAGGGTCTCACTATATGGCTCAGGCCTCAAATTTGTGATCCTCCTGCCTCAGTCTCCTGAGTGCTGAGATGACAGGCTTATGCACCTAGGTTTTACAGTATTTTACAGATAAGGACAGATAAGAAACATGGTTTTCTGATCTTTTGGGAAAACACTTAACCTCTTTGAAAATAAGTTCAGAATGCTGTATTTAAGTCATACTTTTCTTACTGTCAAGAAAAATCTGTTTTTAGATAGATAATGCATAAGAAGTAAGGCACTTGGGTTTTAAGAAAAATTACCTGATAAAATCTCAAATATTTTGGTTTTAAGACTCTTGTATACTTAGCAAAAATTCTTTGGGGTAATTTTTATTTTATTTCCTGTACTAGAAATTAAAGCTGAGAAATTCTATGAGTATTCATTAAAAATAGTAAATTCATTACATTAATGTAAATAATGAAATAACTTTCATTATGAAATAACTTTCAAAACAAAATTCTAGTGATAAAAATGGTATGGCTTATTTTTGAACGCTTGCTTAATTTGCCCTAATAGAGGACATTTGGATTATTGTCAAATTCTGTTTTCAGTCTTTTGCATCTGTTTGGTTAAAGCAAATGCAGAAAATCTGGCCTTACACATCTGTAGTTAGGAAAAGGGATATATTCAGATGAATGTGGATTGTTTGATATGTGACTAAAACTGAACAATTAGCTGTATAATTTCAATGTGGCATCTGAGACTACATCAATGAGTGTTGTGTACTCTAATAGTAAAATCTTTTGGTTTACTTTGCACTTGGAATATATCTACTTTGCGTTTATCGTGCATTGATTACTTAGAACTATTGGTTCATTGAGATGGAGCTGTCCAAATGTTAAAATGTTTTGTTACATAACGTCAAAAGCACATTCATAAACCACTGATCTCATCAGAAGAGTCTAAAGTATAGCTAATGAATGTAAGATAAGTTTTCTAAGCTAGTGTCAAATTACTTATTGCAGGTAAGTATTGCATAATTCTTGTTTCCCTGACACTTGAATTATTTCATCACAACAAAAAAAATCCTAGTTTAAACCTTGTATCTCAATTGCACAACTCCTCTTCCTTTGAGATGATCATCATATTTGTGCAGCAAAAGTTCTTTATAGCATATTTCTCATTTTATCACCTCGGATCTTAAAAGGACATCTTCAGAGTTGTAAGGTAATGATATTTTTACTGTGTGTGATAAACTGACATTAAGTGAAACTGGCTTTTTTCTACAAGTGAATAATGGTGAAGATCGTTGTTGTTGTTGTTGTTGTTGTTGTTAGATGCTGTCAAGTCGGTATCTGACTCATAGCGACCCTCATAGGGTTTTCAATGGCTGACTGCTTCGGGATTGCCTTGGGAGTGGATTGACAGGCCCTTCTCCCATTTTTACAGTGCTGGGAATTGAACTCAGGACCTCAGAGACTGCAGTGCAGCGCTCTACCAACTGAGCCAAATCCTAGCCCCGGTGAAGATCATAGTGACCATTAATATAGTTCACTGCTACTACCTTAATTTGTGCTATGGCACCAGCAATTCTATCCACCGTTGCCTGTGTACCATCACTGCAGTTGTCAACACAGTGGGAAAATGCATTAATGTTGTTAGGAAAATAGTTTTGACCTCATGGATCCTCTGAAGGGGGTCTCACACCTCCAGCATTTTGCTGACCCTCACTGGGAACTGCTGCCCTGACCAGATGCTTCACCTTTGTGGCAGATTTTGAGAGTTTTGACCTGCCTGAAGAGCACCAGATTGCACACCTCCCCTTGAATGGAGTACCTCTCATGATCCTTGATGAGGAGAAAGGACTTGAAAAGCTTTTCCAGCTAGGGCCCCCTTCACCTGTGAAGATGCGGTCTCCACCATGGGAATCTAGTAAGTGAATTTGTGTCCTCTTAAGGGGCTGCGCTCATTTTGCTTTATAACATTTCCATTGCTATGGGGATGAGTTGTAGAGAAGGTTAGTCTATGAGTCATTTCTTTGCTTTGAATGATGGAAGAACTTTCAGAACAATGAAAACTCTTCTCAGTTGGTACTGAATTTTAGTTCTACGTGCCCTGGTAAAATGAAGTCATTCTGGAATCTGGTCTTAGACATAACAAAAGAGGACAAGTGTGGTGGTGCACACCTGTAATCCCAGAGACCTGGGAGGCTGAGGCAGGATTATAAATTTAAGGTTGGAGGCAACCTGCATAACTCGGCAAGACTCTGCCTCAAAATAAAAAGTGGGTTAGGGGTACAGTACAGTGGTAGAGCACTTGCAAAATATGTGCGAGGCCCTGGGTTCATTCAACCCCTACGTACTGTAAAGAAAACGTCTAGCAAAAGCGATTAACATATGACTTCTTAGGCTATAAGTTGAAGTATGCAATGAATTTATTTGGAATGAGAACTCCAAGTTATATCCATAGCTTAATAGAGGATCAAACACCTGTGCTATAGCATAGAATGACAATACCTCTTACTGCTGAAAGTTTGAGGTCTTATTTTGAACTAGTGGTCAAAAGTCATCAGAATGTCTCCTGTTTGTTCTGATGAGATAACTGGTACTATTTTATAATTTACATTAGACTGTTGGTCTTACTCTGGTTTCTAATGACAATAAAGGTTCAGATCTTCCTCCCTCTCCTCACCTACTGTGCTGGGGAATCCAACCCAGGGTTTCTTGCATACTAGGCCAAGTGTTCTGCCACTGAGCTAGAACTCAAGCCTCCTAAAACTTAATTCCAATAAAGGTCGATCCTGAGGCCACAACCACATTTCAGGAAGTACATATGAGGAGAGGTTGATAGTAGAGATTATTTAGACAAAGGGGAAAATGTCAATTTAGGATTAAAAATGACAGATAATGTCTATGTTGTATGGGGAATGACTCTGGGATTTGCAGAAATCTAATAAGATTTTTTTTTTTTTGTAGCTCTGTTGCCGTCTCCTTCAAGCATTCTGTCAACCCTAGATGTGGAATTGCCACCTGTTTGTTATGACATGGATATTTAAATTTCTTACTGATTTATAGTCTGTATGTTTGTATTAATAAAGCATTTTTGTTTGGCAGACCTTTCTTAACATTGTGACTGGTATTTCTTGGAATTGAAAAAATATGAAAACTAGTGAAAACTAGTGAAGTGATTAACAGAACAGAAAAGTATGCCCTTCAGTGTGTACTTTATTGCCTTTTTGTGGCCATTAGCTAGTGGTAGTTATTAGATATCATAATTAGAAGAACAACTTCCAACTCATTAAGTATTACTTGTTATTGTTAGGTGCCGTCGAGTCAGTATCCAACTCATAGCGACCCTCATAGGGTTTTCAATGGCTGACTGTTTCGGGATTGCCTTGTATTACTAGACATTCTTTTATTGCTGGTTCTGTTTAGTTTATAATGATGTTAATACTCAGTATTTAATAATCAGAATTTGAAAGGCTCCAAATCTTCTGAGAACTCAACCTCATTGGGATATTAGGTACTTTGAAGATTACTGCCAATAATGTACTGATGGTAAGATCGCTCCACATAGAGGAAACTAAATTTAGTTCAGTGTTGGACATGAAGTATTTGAGAAGCATTAATGTACTTAATGTTTGTGGTACTGTATTTCAGATGAGGACAATGATACTTAGCTTACTGATTTGCTAAAGGCATAAAGAGCTAGAAGATAAGAGCTGGTATTTTTGTTGCCACATGAGTTCCATTTTGCTCGCTGCAGTTTGCCAATCACTGAAATGACAAGTTTTACAAAAGAATTGGTTTGCAGGGTGCCAATCTTGAGGGGATGGGTGTCCCAAAACTCAGTCTGGCTCCTCGAGGGTGGTGTTTAAGGATATTTATGGAATAAAGACAGAGTGGTCTGAAGCATGGGGAAAGGTGATTGGAGGCATGGAAAAGTGAAGTCAAGTCTGGGTGTGCATTGTCAGACTTCATGACTTTACATAAGAGGCATGTTCAGGAAATGGTGGCATTAGCATGATCTGAGAGGAGTTTTCTACCTTGTGGTGTCAAAAGGTCACCCAGTAGACACTCTTGCCTGCCCAAGGGAAGGGTTGGCAGTTTCAGTTGGTTTAAGGTAGACAAAAGTGGCCTCCAAATTGCTGAAACTCACTCAAGCTGCCATTCACAAGCTGACCATACATCAGAGGCATTGTCTACAGTAAGTGTATCCAGGTACCCTGCTTCGCTATGAAGCCCAGTCTCATCATTTCTCCACATTCTCCCTGTGTTCTCATCTACTGTGGCTTAAAGTACCACCAGTCGGATTGCTGGTTTGAGGCCAGAGGCAACCTGGGTAACATAACAAGATCCTGTCCCAAGATAAAAAGTAAAAAATGGTCTGGGTATGCAGTCCAGTGCTAGAAGGCTTACAAAGTATATGCAAGACCCTGGGTTCAACTCCCAAGGGCACAAAAAGTCAAATTCCACCTGTGTGCTGACGGCCCCATGTTTATATACCTAATTTAGGTGTCTGCTGGACACCAAGAGTCCTGTCTATAGGTGCTTACTTGTGATCTCAAATCTGTTGTCTAAAATGGAACTCTTGAGTCTCCTCTTCCAAATCTATTCTTTTTTTATTAGAAATTTTTAATGTACATCATAATGTGATCCATTTTGACATGCTTTTCATTGTGACAATTTTCATATATGCAATTTGATAAACATTATTCATATAGGTTACCCCTTACCCTCCACTATGTTCCCCACCCTTCCCATCTAAATTTCCCACCCAAGTCTTCTCTTTTACTTAGTAGTATTTTTCTATATGTCTTTCGGTTCCAGTTCTGTTTAAGATAGAAACTTTTCCTGTAGTGGTCTTTGTTTTTATCTTGTTAGAACAATTACATGCGATTTCTAGTCCATTTATATTGACCTCATTCTTATCTTCCCTCCCCCCCTTTTATTATGATCTGACCTTTGAGTAGGATTTTTCCTTCTTGTAATTTTGAATCAGCTCCCTCATATGAGTGAGAACATGT
>VMDO01002500.1:0-71119 GCA_007922755.1 Pedetes capensis
CAATCATTGAAGGTAAAACGTTATAAATTTTGAAGACTTTCATTGAATAATATTTGGACAGGATTTATTTTATTTTATTTTTAATTGTTACCACTTTGTCTTGAAATGTTGATCAAATATAGTAGCAATCAGAATTATTAAACTAGCCTATCAAAACTCAGTTTTGTTTCAGTTGAGTTTTTTTTTAATGTAACCATAAAGGATTAAGAAATCAGTCTTGTTTCTTTGCTCAGCTGTGCCTAGTAAATTATCAAACTTAAATCATCCACATAGACGTATAGCTGCCTGTAATAGATTTGGTTCAGCAGGAAAACTTTTTCAAAATTTTTTTCAATTTTTGTTAATTGTCAAGTTGAATTTATCTTTCTGACATTTATAAGGATAGGCTAACTTTTATCTAATTTTATTTGGGAGCAGTGTACTTTAAAAAAAAAACCATTTTAAGAAAATATTTTTCCATGATGTTACTTATCTCTAGGTCTTTCTCTGTGTAGCCCTTTTACTGTCTCTAGTTTTAAGTGTTTAAATGTCCATGTAGTTTCCCAGATAAACTCATCATTACATGGTATATATAGAAAGGAGTCAAATTTATCCCACGTCTATCTTTGTCAAGGAGAGACTAAAAATAATTCCATGTCAATTGATTGATTTGTTTCTTTGTTTTTTTAATAAGATATATTAACCCAAAGGTGTGTTAATGTCAAGGCATGAACAATCTTAAATGTAAAGCTATTGAGTATTTTGTGATGCAAAATAACAGACTTTTCTCAAATCTCTGTGATGCTAAATATTTTCCTTAGAAAGTTTTGTTTAATGTTAGATTGTTGTTCTGAAAGATGTTGGTCCTAGTGGGATTTTTTAAAACTTGGAAAACAAACGCATGTATTACAAGTATAGAAATGGTTTATTGTAAACTTACTGTATAGTACTGATTCTATTTTCAAAAATGTTTCACTGTTAAATATAGACAACATAAAATTGCTGCTGTACTGTAATTGCGTACTTTTTCTTAAATGACCCTGTTATCACTATTCCAGAATTAGAAGGAGGGCAGATACATGATTAATTCATGTGTCTGCATAGATGCTTCAAGGTATATTCTTCTCTTGGTGAGTAAAAATATTTTTTCCTTGGCATCAATGCATTGAGATCTGAATATACCTGTATCTATTGATAACTATTGCACATTTTTTA
Source organism: Pedetes capensis (assembly GCA_007922755.1). NCBI lineage: Eukaryota > Metazoa > Chordata > Mammalia > Rodentia > Pedetidae > Pedetes > Pedetes capensis. The sequence goes on from VMDO01002500.1 coordinate 1,195, forward strand.
TACAGTATTTTCTCGTATGCCAAAATTGGTCTAGGTGCAACTAAAAATTGAGGGTTTGTTACATGCTTTCTAACAGAAAGGATTTCAATAATATTAATTATGGGCTTGTACTATGAAAACAGTGCAACTCCCTTTAAGATTTCATATTTGTTAAATTTAAATCAATATTTTTTTCTTTAACTCACAAATCACCCTAAATCCAGAGAGAGTACCAATCCCTTTCCTTGTTGTCAAACCAACCTTAAGGAATAGCCCTTTGATATTGCAAAAACAGTCAAGGAATAAGAAAAAAATCTCTTATCTTACACTTTATAATAAAGACATTTGGTGAAAGAAGTGAACCAAAGTTCATCATAAATGTAAGCTTTCTGTACTTGGCATTCCTCTGTGGAAGAGAAGACAAGTATCAACATTATTGCCATCATTTTCAAGCTGATCTTGTACATCCACCACACTGGAGTACTTATCAGCTCTTACTGGGTTTGGGGTTTTGATTTTTTTGTTTGTTCATCAAACTGTTCAGTTTTCAAACCATCATTTGTCAGCATTGAGGTAGAAGACATGTAGATTTGAAAATACTTTCTTAAGAGATCATGTTACTATATAACTCTGAATTTAAAAATTGAGGGAGGCAGGATCTTGTCAATCCACTGCCTCTTACAAGAACCATTTTTTTTAAATCTGTTACTGCTTTAGTGTTAACAGGGTACAAGGTGTTTTTGTCCTGTATTGTACTTAAAAGGTTCTCATTGATTGTGATTGTATTGTACTGTATGAGAAGAAATCATAAATTGCCTTGTATTGTTTATAATAGACCATGCCATGTACTACTTCAGTTTCCATGTTACAAGTTTTTCAGTGATGCATGTTAACAGTTAGGTCCTAAAATCTGTGGTGCTAATTCTTCCATATCCAATGGTGCTTTTGTGGATGCTAACTGCACACATGCTGAACAAAGCTTGAAGTTTAAAACTTTCCTCCCTTCCTTTGTTTATATGAAGTAAAATAAAATAACTTGAACTTGTCTCAAAGTATCACTGACAATCTAATAAACTGGTTTATATGTGTAATTAATTTGGATTCTTGCTTTTCAGAAATCACCTCAATTATACCAGACCCCAAATAGTGATCTTACTATGTGTTTCATTTGTGCCCCTAAATTTATAATGTCTTTAAGAATTTGAATCCAGTCAATCTGGTTTCTGAAATAATGTTTAGGTAAGACCTATCAAAATTAGCCTTATAAGACCTGGAAATAAGTAAGTTCAGAAGACCAAAAATATGTCAATAGGATGCCTTTGTCTGTTTTAGTGCTTTACTAATGGTTTTATAATCTGGTTAAGCCAGAGCATAACATTTGCATGAATGCAAGTATGCCTTCAAAACCTTATTTGAGATCAGACGACCCTGAAAAGGCCACTCCTACAGGTTCATATTTAAGTACAAGTTTTGGGGCTGAGGATGTGTCTCAGTGGTGGAGTGCCTACTTCACATGCATGAGGCCTTGGATTTGATTTCCACAATGCAAAACTAAAAAAATAAAATTAAATAATAAAGTTTCACTCTTCATGTATGAAAATAGGACAAAAAAATAAAACCCTTGAGCCAAGCACAGTGGTGCACACCTATGATCCCAGCAACTCAGGAGACAGAGGCAGGAGGATCGAGGTTTAAGGCCAGAGGCAGCCTGCATAACTTAGAGAGGCCCTGACCCAAAAAATAAAAAAATGGTCTATGGAAGCAGCCTAGTGGTAGAGCACTTGCAAAGTATGTGTGGGAAAAAAAAAAAATCAAACTTATTTCCCAGAACAAACTGACATGGTGTGTCAGAATGGTGTAACAGATAAGTTCATGGCAATGATTTTATAGGATTCTAGACTTCAGCATGTATACTAAGAATCACAGCAGTAGGTCAAATGAAGCCACCAATATCTTCATGAGGGCAGAAGGCTATTTCTTCCAAGTCAGAGGTAAATTCAATATTAAGGCAGTATGCACATTTACATTCTGACTTGGTACCTTTCCTAACCATAGGTGACATTAAATTTTACAAAGAATAGAAAAGAAAAAGATGGAAATCAATATACTAAAGCTCTTCAGGCAACAATCATTGACATTAAATAGAAGAGGATCAAATTTACAGTGTAATCCGATGGGTCTGATGGTAGAATTCCTGTACTACTATGGTTCTTTGTTTTATGAAGCATTTAAGGCACATTAATTTTGTTTCAAATGTCTGACTTCTGACATCAAACAATGAAGTTTAAAAACTACATCAGTGTGAACATTCCAGGCTTGCTTCTCTGTGACTATCTTGAACAAATGCAATATTTACTAAATCACAGCATCTCCCAGACATATTTCTGCAGTATATTTTGGAACTACTTTACACCACTCTGTTTTATGAAAACTGGTGAATAATGAATGTGTTACAAAATAACTCTCCATTTTCTTTAATTAAAGAAAAAGGGAAGTCCATGAATATCTTAGAGAATTTTTATTTCTGTGGTAAAACCTTGCATGTTGATATAAAAAAAAACCTAATTCTAATTTCATGAAAGAATGACAGGATAGAAGTGTTGTTTGGGGGATCTTTCTCATCTTAATATGAAAAAAACTTCTAATTTTAACCCCACAATTCACAAGATTTCTGTATTAATGTTCACCACATTTGTGCCATATAAAAAGTTATTCTCAAAAAATTTTATCAATTCTTTGGGGTATTGAAATTATTTTTAAAACTCATCCACCTTAAATAAAATGAGCATTCTTTGTAAGTTTGATTCTTTTATGAAAATAATTTAGTCCCTCTCTCTTGAAGTGAAACCATGATTTAAAGTGTTTTCTTTTTAGTTATACAATTATATTTTTCTTTATAGTTTTATCAACATTATTTTGATAATGTATTTTTTGATCCTACAATGATAATTCCCCTTAGGGATCCTAAACTCAAGATATTTTCCCCAAATCCTTATTGAAAAGTATTTTCAAAAAAAAACCCAGATGTTCTCCATTGAGGAAAATCTTTTGAAATAAATTTTATGAACACACAAACCTCCTTTTTCATCTTAGGGTACCAATTCTTCTTATCAGGAGTTGCTTTGAATTTGAAAATAGCCAGTATTAATAATCCTAAGAAACAAACACCAAAGAGCCAATCTATATCATTATAGATTTATCTTCCTGTGTTCTTTTTAAAAATCTGCTCAAGTGGATGCATGCTGACTAACACTAGGACTAAAATTAGTTTTCTTAACCCCCTACTTTATCCTTGGGGGGAAGAGGGCTGAGGACGTGAAAAGAGTCTTAGTAAGTAAAGAGTAACATGACTCACTAAAATAAATGAGCAGCCTTCATGGGGATGAAGACGTCACAAACATTAGTAAGCTCAGCACTGCAATTGTTGTTAGGTGTCATCAAGTCACTCATAGTGACCCTACATACAACAGGTGAAACACTATTGCCAGTACTTCTCTGCTATTCATAGGGTTTTCAATGGGTGATTGTTTTTTGGAAGTGGGGTTACTGGGTCCCTCTCCCAAGCCTACAGCACCTGGTGTTCCCAGGCAATCTCCCATTCAAGTACTAACCAGGTCCAACTTTGCTTAGCTTCTGAGATCTGACAGGATCAGACACCACAGTGGTACGGCTGCAGGCCAGCACTATAACATATTCTCCCAAACTGGTGCCTGTAGTTCATTAATGGTAGGCAAAGTTCATGCTTTTTGCAAAGCATGTTTGCTGTCCTAAGAAAAGAGTAGCTCATGAAGATAAAAAGGACTCTGAATGAAAGGGGTGGGCCTCGGTTGTTTATTTAGAAACTCAGTTTTCCTAGTTCAGTCCAAGTGGATTTACAAGAGCTTCTTTTTAAACAAGGTCATGAAGAAAACATCCTGAGTGCTGGATATCCAGTGGAGAAACCACTCATTTACAACAAAAAATAAAGTGTTACTCCTAGGGAGTCAGATTGGAAAGAAGCTGTGTATAAAAAGTGGACTTTGAATTTTGCTTTTATACTAGTTAATTATTATTTTATGATAAGCTTTATTTTCACTTTTTTTTTTTCCTGGTGGTTCTGAGGGGTTGAACCCAGGGCCTTGCGCTTGCATGCTTTGCAAGTGCCTCAGCCTCTTTTTTATTTCTTATCTTGAGACAGGGTCTTGCTAAATTATGCAGTCTGCTTCTGGTCTCAAACCTGTGATCCTCTTGCCTCTGCCTCCTGAGTCGCTGGGATTACAGGGTCTGTGCCACCATGCCTGGTTTATTTTCATAATTTTTTCAAAAGATGTGTGTTTGTTTGTTTGTTTGTTTGTTTTGCAGTACGGAGGAGTTGAACCCAAAGTCTCACACTTGCTGTGCAAGCACTCTACCACTCACTGCACCCCAAGTCCATTTTAAATTTTTTATCTTGAGACAGTCTCACTAAATTACTCAGGCAGTCTCAGCCCTCAAACTTGCAATCCTCCTGCTTCTGCCTGCCGGGTCGCTGGGATTACAGGAGTACACCACTACACCTGGCTTAAAAGACTTTTTAAAGGAAAGAAATAAAACACTAGAATACCTTTACCAACTGGTCAGCATTATTTTTTTAAGTAGGAAAATCTGCTTCTAAAATCTGATGAATATCAAAATGTTGCTTGGCAAGTATAAATCCGATAAAGGAGAGTGAGTAATATGCATGAATAGCATCCCATGTGGTGGGTTCCCTGATGTAAACCTGCCAAGGAAACACAAACAAGCACTTCAGCTCATCAGCACAGTCACCCCAAGCCAGAGATGGAAACCACTAACAAATCCTAATGCTTTCAATCTTTTTTCCATGTAACTCACTATCTTTCAGTGCGAGATTATTATTACTTACATAATTCAACCACATATTCTCTTACATATGGTATCACTTCAGGATCCTCAATGATATAATACCATTTATAATTATCATCCAGCATTAAGCATCATATTACTATATTACATAATCATTATTATAATCATTTCATAGTGATTATTATCATTCATTAACCATCATTATCATTAATCATTGACTGTCATTGAGGATATCATTCATCATTACAAAGGTTTCACATACAATAGGTCTCTGACTGTGACCTCTCTTGATAGAGATTTAGGGAAAATTTCAAGGCAGCAATGACTAAGGAAAGATCAAGCCCTTGCCCTCATGGCGGGCTTCTCCAGGAGAGCATAGCATTCATTACAGTAGACCAGATACAGCTCTAGAATCTTTCTCAACTCAGCACCCTCCTGGCAAGCCACTATCATTTGACCACACTTAGCATGCAAGATTGATGTATTTGCCATTCTGTCTTGGATGCCCATCAACACATATCCAAGCCATCTGTGTTAGTCTGGGTCCTCCAAGTAGCAGATGCCAAGCTGAGAGTAGATGTGCAATAGATTTATTAAAGGAAGTGCCATTGAAGAAAAATGGAGAGGGAGCTGAGGGAGGAGGCCTCAAACCATGAAGCAGTTCTGGGCCTCTGTAAAGGAGGAAATTAAGGAAGTCATAGAGGGAGAGAAGAGAGGAAGAAGAGAACGAGGATGTTACTTGTTAGACTACAGCACAGCTCTAAGCAAGTTTCAGCTAGGCCAATGGAGAGATCTTGAGCCAACTTCACTCTTTAGAGGAGGCCAGCACCTTGCAGGTACAGCCTGTTTAGGATCACAGCCACATTTAGTGATTGGCTAGCAGCAGTCTAGGGGCAGCACACACTCAGTGCAGATATGGTGATAGATTTCAGAGCACAGCAGCTGGAGCAGTGGGTCAACTAGGTAGAGATGTAGATCTGTATGGTGAAAACACGGGCCCGTGATGGTCATGAAAATGTATCTCACAGATTTCCTACTGCAGAGAGCATAATTGCCCCACAGGCTATTACTGTACTTTATGAGCTGGCTTCTAGATACAGTAGGATTTGTGTGTCAGCTTGTGTCAGCCACCTCCTTTGCTGCAAAGTGAATCCCCTGGTTGGATGCCTCTGTCTCTGCTACCACAGCCCCTTGGTTCATGTGCCCATCACATCAAGTCTGAGAAGGCCGATGGCAGTATGAGTCACGTCAGCTGGCCAAGCCACTTCATCTACTTGGCTGTTCAGTGCCTCTTCTATCGTTGTTGTTGTTAGGTGCCGTCGAGTCATGTCCAACTCGTAGAGACCCTCATAAGGTTTTCAATGGCTGATTGTTTCGGGATTGCCTCGGGAGTGGGTTGCCACATCCTTCTCCCATTTTTGTGGTGCTGGGAATCGAACTCAGGACCTCAGAGACTGTAGAGCGCCTCTTCTATGGTGGATGTTAATATGTGATACAAAACTCTTCATAGTTCACTCCCATATCTGTATGTCCAGCCAGAGCCTTCTTCATGTCAACCTTCCCATCCCTTTCCTTCCAGGCTCCTGACCAAGCCATTGACCCCTACCCAGGAACTGTAAATACAAAGTGGATGACCAAGTATATAGCCTGCAGCTCTGTCCATTGAAGATTCTCCCTCTCTACTGTCCTTCAAGGCCACCCTATCCATGTTCAGCTTGCACCTACATACTGAACTACCCCATGTGTAAACCAAGCACAGGCTCCTCCTTTCTCATTCATCTTGTCCAATGGGACCTCTGATGTGGCCAAAAGTATGAGATGAGAGAGAGTTGCTGGTGCATCTACTGACAGTGGTAAAGCAGTTTGGGCAGCCTGTTCATGATGTCTGGCCATGGTCTCCGTGACTGCTCAGTCTTCATCTTAGGTGTAAGAGGATTCAATCATGAACTACCACTGGACCTGTTCAATCTTATGTCCTGGAAGATTCAACAGAACCCAAATCATAATGCACAATTCTATACTCGTGGTCCAGCATCACTATCTTCACCAAGGCCCAGTCACACTCCAGTTTCATTTCTCAAAATCTGTGCGATTCTCTGCAGTGGTTGGCATGGTCTTATGCCACAATCCCAGGAGCTATAGGGTGGGAGCTGATTCTGTTCCTGGAATTTGTCATAAACCCCATCCTGTGCCACTATATCTTTCCCCTACAGTGGTATCTCCAGAGCCATAGGGTCTGTCCAATCATATAAACCAAGGAGTAGGGCTGTTGCACATACTGCAGAGCTCTTTCTTTCCTCCTCTGAACCCTGTCCAAAACTGGAAGTTATCTATATCACATAGTACATGGGCCAAAGCAACATTCTTATCTGAGGGATGGGTGAGCTCCCACACCCAGGTGCTGAGCTTCCTTTATCACTAGGGATGCAAGATACACCTGTTTGTCGTTGACTTTGGAGGAGATATCCTGGCACGCTCCTCATGCTTTTTACTATTAGGCACTCTGAAAAGCTCACTGAGGTAAAAGGAGTCTGAATGTTCACAGGGTCCATCCTTGAACTGCCATCTCCCTCGGCTTCCTTCTTCCTTCTTCTAGTCACTTTTGCTGACACTGCAGCATAGACCTGTTGCAGAATTCTTTTCTGTTGAGAGCAACTCAGAAATCTTCACTTCACTTCATTTCACTGAGTCGTTGCTTTTTCCAAACTTCTAAAAATCCCCATAGAAGTGAAATTGTCTTAATCCCTAAGGTCTTTGCAAAGTATTAGATTTCATGTCTTGAGAATGTTGAGTTCCAGGTGCCATTATCAAACACTCTTAAAATGCAGTCCAAGGGGTACTCCTCGTGCTCCCACAGGTCTATGTTAGCTAATTCCTGAAGCTCATCTGGTGTACAGACTCCTTTCTTAACTGATCCCAGCCTGTACTTACTCAGGCTTTGCTAGAACTGAACCCCAGTGATAAGATAAGGGAGGAGGCGAGGACAAGCTTCTCAGAGGAGCCCGTGTCACCTTGTGAGGGAGGGGACTCTGCAATGTCTCCTTGTACAGCAGAAATGCTAGCTGTTACCAGGATGGATGACACACCTTTGCAAGCCTAAAAGATTGGAGAAGGGGGTGGCAATCTGCTTAGATCGTATATTTAACGGCATACATCTACATGTCTTCATCACAGTTTTCAGGGCCCCAGGTCTTCCCAGGGTCCCAAATCCCCTTGCTGCCTACCCTACCACCCTGTTTCTGGCTGAACATTCAAACATCTAGAAATCTTTGCAATTCCAACTATTTGATCTTCAGCCTATTGAACTACGCCTGCTCTGTCACACTCAGAAGGTAAAAGGCTCTTTGTAGGCCACAAAGGAAACCCTGTGCCTCACAGTTAGCTATTAACCGCTGGTTTATTGCTCTCATTATCCCTCCTCTGGCATCAGTTCAACTTAGCAGAAGTCAGACAGCTCTGCTGTGTTTGAGGATATTTTTCTCTCCATTGTTTCCAAATGCCTCAGCCATCACCTCTACATCTTTCTTCTCTACCAGGACATTTTCTTAGCTCACCGTCATTGAAACTTTTGCATTTGACTTACCACCCTATGCTAGGGACTATCCATGCCCCATTTATGAGCCAAGCTAACATCCTCTTTGCTCACTGCATGGTGAGTGGATCAGTCCCAAATCATTATCTTACCACCTTCTTCTGGCTCATTCTTGGTATCACTCATGTTAGGCCAGGTTCCCTGAGAAGCAAAAGCCAAGATGGGATTAGATACATAAGAGGTTTATTGGGGCAAATGCTAGTAAGACAAAATGGCAAGCTCAAGAGCTTGGGAGAGACATCTGAGGGCCATGATGATCTGAATCCTATGAAAGAAGCAAGGAAGATCCCAAGCTGCAGCACTGTTCTAAGGAAGTTTCAGAAAGGTCAACAGGAAGTCCTCAAGCCAAAAGTGCCCCTCAGAGGAGTGATGTGTCTTTCAGAAATGGGTGTGCTTTAGTAACCTGCCATGAGCACTCAGTGGGAACAGGCCAGGGGAAGTGGAGTCCTGACCTGAACACAGTGAAGGAAATCATTAAAGCAGCTGGTGCCTTGAGTTAATTATCCATGCTGAAGTAGGAGACCCAAGATGAAAGTTCTTGGTGGCCACCGGACCATCGCATGCCAGCATTTGTGATCCAAAAAGAGCTCATCTAAGCCACTGGCGAAGTGTTGGTGCTTACTTTGCTCAGTTTCAGAGGGCTGTAATTTTACTAAATATTTGTGGAGAATCAACTTAATTCATGTTTGAACCAACTATAAGAAATAAACTTGTAAGTAATATTAAAATATTAGTGATTACTCATAAACTCATAGTCAAATTTGTATTTTAAAAAAAATCAAATACTTTTAAACTTTAAACAATATATCCACAACCTTTCCACCTGTCAATGTGATTCTCATTCTCGCTGCAGCTTTCTCCTCCTTCTCTCCCCACCAGCCACCAGATCCCAGAGTCCACCCACTATGGCTTCACCATGGCGGCCTCCTGGCTCTTGCTAGCCAAGGATGATTCTGTCTTATTCTTGGTGTCCAGCCTGCTAGTGCCTCCTCCACAAACCTGAAAGACATATCAGCTGACCTGATACCTAAGGAGCAGGTCAGAATTAAGACCTTCAGGAAGCAACAGAGCAAGACAGTGGTAGGCCAGCCCACTGTGTACATGGTATATGGTGATGCGGGAGGCATGAAGGGAGTGCTCAATGAAACATCAATTCTCAAGCACTATGAAGATATCCATTTTCAATGCCACAGTACCTCTGAATGCTCCAGGTTAGGAGTCGGGAAGAATGGCTGTTAGTAACGGGAAAGATCCCAATGGAAGAATAGATATCTCGTCTCTCAAAAGTGGGCAAATCCAGGTGTGGTGGTGTGCACTTATAATCCTAGCTACTCAAGAGGCTGAGGCAGGAGGATCATGAGTTCAATAGTGAGACTGTTTCACAAAATAAAAACGTGGGCAAAGAGGGCATCTCTGCTCTCTCCTGTGTTCACCAGTTTGGATAACTGTCCCACAAATTTATACCCCATATCTCAGCTCAGTGCAACCATTACAGCCCTCAATTGTGAAAGTGATTTTGCAATGACACATTTACAATACTTTTGGGTGTGGACCTTGAAGGGGAATTTGGGGCTCACATGGTGATACCATGTTCAGTTGTTTTAGGAATTACCTAACGGTTACCCACAGTCATTGCACCATTTGACATCCTCACCAGAAAGCAAATTACCTTTTATATATTTAAAATATTATGAATATCTTTCTGTGCAGAGATTAAGAAAGTTATTTTTGGTAACTTTAGTTTTCCACTGTATGAAAGCATCAAAATTTATTTAACTAATCCTGTCATTGGGAGGGGCTTGGATTTAGCTCAGTTGGTAGAGCGCTGCGCTGCAGTCTCTGAGGTCCTGAGTTCAATTCCCAGCACCACAAAAAATGGGAGAAGGACCTGGCAATCCACTCCCAAGGCAATCCCGAAATAGTCAGCCATTGAAAACTCTATGAGGGTCACTATGAGTCGGATACCGACTCAACAGCACCTAACAACAACAACAACAACAATCGAGAGTCCACAGCCATAGCACCTGGGTATCCAATCTAGCCTGACCTTAGAAGCTAAGCAGGGTAAGCCTGGTTAGTCCTTGGACAGGAGATTGTCTGGGAGTACCAGGTGCTACAGGCTAGGGAGAAGGACCTGGCAACCCACTCCCAAAACAATCCACCACTGAAAACCCAATGAAAGCAGAGAAGCGCTGACAATGTGGCAGTCCACTGCAAAAACAATCCCAAAACAATCAGCCATTGAAAACCCTATGATGGTCGCTATGAGTCAGACACACCTAACAACAACAATCCTATTATAATGAACCGTTTTTTATAAAGCCAACCAACGCTGTATTAAACATATTTTACACATATCTTAACCAGTGAAGTTCCTTGGTCAAGAGAGATGTATATTTTAATTATTTTGTTAAGATATAAGTAACATTCAAAACACTACATATTTTCAGAAGTACAATTTGATAAGTTTTGATTGTTCATATAACCATAGAACCTTCTCTATAGTCTAAATAACAAACATACCCATCACCTAAAAGACGTTTCCTTCTGGGGTGGGGATTAAAGTTCAGTGGAAGAGCACTGGCCCAACATGTATGAAGCCCTGGGTTCAATCCTCAGCACCACACTCAAGAAAAAGCTCTTTCCCTCTGTGACATCACTCTTTATTCTTGCCCCTGTTTCCAGGCAACCATTGACCTATTTTTCATCAAATAAGTTTGCATCAGATAAATTTGCATTTTCTAGAATCTTATATAAATTGACTTATATAATATGAACTCTTTTATCTGGCTGCTCTTACTCAGCAAACTTATTTTGAGATTCATCCATACTGTCATGTATATCAATAGTTCACTCCTTTTTATTCCTAAATAGTATTCCTTTATATGTTATTGTTGTTGTTAGGTGCCATCGAGTCGGTATCCAACTAATAGCGACCCTATGTACAACAGGCAAAATGATATTGTTACTATTTCTCTCCTCTTCATAGAGTTTTCAATGGCAGATTGTTTTTTGGGAGTGGGTTGCCAAGTCCTTCTCTCAATTGCATTGTATTGACATCCTAAATTTGTTTGTTTCATTCATATATTGACAGGCATCTGTGTTATTTCCAGTCTTTGGCTATTAACAATGAAGTTACCACAAAAAAATTGTGCTTAAGTATTGTTATGTTCAAGTATTGCTTTCATTTTTCTTTGGTTAGTATCTAGAAATAGAATGACTGGATCATATGGCAAGTATGTTTACCTTTTTTTCTGTTTTTGCTTTTTTGTCAGCACTAGGAGATTGAACCCAGGGCTTCACACATTCCAGGCAAGTGCTCTACCACTGAGCTTCCCTCCTTGCCCCCTTTTTGATTTTTAATTTTTGAAACAGGGTCTCACCAAGTTGCACAGGCTGCCTCTGGCTTTGAATTTGTTATCTTCCTGCCTCTGCCTCCTGAGTTGCTGGAATTATAGGTGTGTGCCACAGCACCTGGCTGTATGCTTAACTTTTTTTAAAAAGAAACTGTGAAACTGTTCTCCAAGGTAGTTGTTCCATTTTACATTCCTTAAAGCAATTCCTTCACATCCTTGCCAATACTTGGTATTTCCTATTGTCCATTCTAGGTTATAAAAACACAATTGACGCCAGGCGCAGTGGCACACGCCTGTAATTCCAGCAACTTAGAAGCCAGAAGCAGGAGGATTCCAAGTTCGGGACCAGAGGCAGTCTGCGTAATTGAGCAAAACACTGTCTCAGAAAGTTAAAAAATGGGCTGGGAGTGCAGCTCAGTGGTACAGCACTTGCAAAGCATACAAGTGCAAGGCCCTGGGTTCAACCTCCAGTACTAAAAAAAAAAAAAATACAGTTGACATTAGTGTATTTTGTTTATAATATTTGTATCTTGTAAACTTATGTGCCTATATTTATGTATATATACACTATTGTATTAGGCATACTTACTAATTGGCAGGGGCTAGGGGGTAATTGCCAGTTGGGAGAGTGCTGCTCTGCACCTTCTGAGGCCTGGGTTAGATCTCTTGCACTGCAAAAACTGGAAAAGAACCTAGCAGCCCACTCCCGAAAACAATCCCAAAATAATCAGCCATTGAAAACCCTATGAATAGCAGAGAAGCACTGACAATAGTTCCAGGCAAGGCACAGTGTCAGGGAGTGTTTTGTTCTGTTGCACATAGGGTCACTAAGAGTCATACCAGACTCGACAGCACCTAACAACAACACTAGTTGGAAAAATACCTACAATGACTACTTGGTTTTGTAGTTTGAATAGAAAATGGCCTCCATGACTTGTGTTTGAAGGCTTGGTCCCTAGCGAGTGGCACTGTTGGGAGGCTGTGGAATTTTGGGGGATAGGACTTAGCTGGTGGAAGTAGGCCACTGAAGACAGGCATTAATGTTTTACCTGGGCCCCAGTTTCAGGCTCCTTCTCTGCTTCCTGGTCAGCCATGGTGTGAACAGTGCTCCTACACCACATGCTCCTGCCATCTTCTAGGCCATGCTCCCCCCGCCAGCATAGACTGAACCTCTGAAGTGGTGGGCCAAAATAAATCCTTCTTCCCTTAAGATGCTCTGCCAGGTATTTTGTCACAGCAACACAAAAACTAAATAACACAGTTGGTTTGTGGAGTGAGCTTTACCAAAATGGGAAAGGGCTAGTGGAAGTCTCTTCTTCCCTAGCAATGACAGTAAATCATAAAGCAGGGAGAAAAGGCAGAGATTCATACTATCCTGAAAGACCTAAAGGATACAGGGATTAGTAGTCCATATCATTGTTGTTGTTTGTTGTTAGGTGCTGTTGAGTCGGTATCCAACTCATAGCAACTCTACATACAACAGATGAAACACTATTGTCATGCTTCTCTGCTATTCATAGGATTTTCAATTACTGATTGTTTTTTAGGAGTGGGTTACTGGGTCCTTCTTCCAAGCCTACAGCACCTGGTGTTCCCAGGCGGTCACCCATCCAAGCACTAATCAGATCCAACCCTGCTTAGCTTCCAAGATCTGATGAGATCAAATGCCACAGTGGTATGCCTATAGGCCATCCATATCATATATCCATTTAATTCTCCACTATGGTTCCATAGAAAATTGTATCTTGGTATATGGCAGTGAACTACCTCAAATTCAACCAAATAGTAGCCCAAATTGTACCTGAAACATCAGGTGTGTTATCTTTGTAAGAAAAGATTAACCCTGCCTCTGGTACATGACGTGTGGACATTGAGCTATGTCGTCCCTTCTTTTTCATCTCTATCAGGAAGACAGTTAAGTAAGCTGATTCACTTGGGCCAGACTATAGTGTACATTTACTGTCTCACCACAAGGCTATGGTAACTCTGTCACCTTCTCAAAATATAACCCAGAGGGAACTGGATTCTCTGGGCATTCCATAGAATATCACCTTGGTGCATTGCATTGATAACATCATATTGATTTAACTAGACCAGCAAAAGGTGGAAAATATATTGGAGTCTTTAGTAAAACACACCTTCCAGACAATAGTAAATAAACCTAGCAAATAGTTGAGGACCTAGCAGATCAACAAAGTCAATGATGTATGGCAGCAGTCCCCAGCCTTTCTGGCATTGTTGTTGTTAGGTGCCGTCGAGTCAGTATCTGACTCATAGTGACCCTCTGTACAACAAGGGAAACACTATTGTCAGTGCTTCTCTGCTGTTCATAGGGTTTTCAATGGCAGATTGATTTTTGGGAGGGGGTTGCCAGGTCCTTCTCCCAAGCCTACAGCTTCTGGTGTTCCCAGGCAGTCTCCCATCCAGGTATTAACCAGGCCCGACCCTGCTTAGCTTCCGAGATCTGATGGGATCGGATGCCACAGGGCTACAGCTGCAGGCTTCTGGCATTAGGGACCAGTTTTATTGGAGACAATTTTTCTATGGATGGGAGGGGAGGGGGCAGGATGATTCAAGCACACTACATTTATTGTGTAAATACACATGAAACTTTGTTCACTCATCTGCTGCTCATAGTGGTACTGATCTGTGGCCCGGGGGCTGGGGACCCTTAATCTAAGACATAATGGGATATTCCTTTCAATATAAGGGACAAATTAATGTTTCTGACACTTCCCACTAGCAACATGAAACCATAACACCTAGAAAGAATCTGCAAGTTTGGGAGGTATTATACCTTCCACTTAGAAGTATGGCTCTGCATCATGGAAGGGTAAAGAGGAAGAAAGCAAGTACAAAATTCACTATACTATATGCAAGTAAAAAGAACCTACTATACCTCATAAATATGTGCAATTATTGTCACATGTTAATCATTTTTTAATAAAATGTTTGTTGTTGTTAGGTGCCATCAAGTTGGATCAGACTCACAGCGACTCTAGGTACAATAAAACAAAACACTCCCTGACACTGTGCCAATGCTCAACACCAAGACAGTGCTTCTCTGCTATTCATAGAGTTTTCAATGGCTGATTGTTTCAGGAGTGGGTTTCCAGGTCCTTCTCTGAAGCCTACAAGACCCGTCATTCCCAGGCAGTCTCCCATCCAAGTACTAACCAGGCCCGACCCTGCTTAGCTTCCAAGATCTGATGAAATGGGACAGCATGGTGATATGGCTGCAGTCCTAATTATTTGTATGGTACTGGGCTAACTGTCAGAATCCAGGTCTGCCTAGTACCGTACAGCCTGAGTACTTGACCTTTTGGCACACCTGGCCCAGCCCTGCTGAGGTCTGAAGATCAGACGGGATCCGATGCCAAGGTGGTATGGCTGCAGACATAAAATGTTTAAGGAGATGGAAATGTTAACAGTCCTGATTTGATTACTGCACATGGTATATATGAACTGAATTATCACTTTGCACCTGATAAATATGTAAATTAAAATACTAATAAAAATAAATGTAAAACAAAGGAAATATGGCTCTGGCCCATTTTACCAAATAACAAGAAAGCTTCCTGCTTTCTGTGAGGCATAGAGTAGTAAAGGCCTGTGCAATAGGTCCAGGGACAGTACAAGCAGATCTGTCAATTTGCCATTTGACCCAGCCAACCTTATGATGTTTGGAGTATCTGTGGATGCATATAGGCTTTATACCAAGTGTCAACATCAGAAGTAAAACCCAGATCTCTCAGGCTCTGGAGCCAGATCATGCTGTCTACAGCAAATGATCATAAACCATTTGAAAAACAGCTCCTGGAATGTTATTATGTTCTGATAGATATGTAAGACTTGACCATGGAACATGAAGTGACCATGCATCTAGAACTGCCCATCCTGAGCTGGTTCTGCCAAGACCCACAGAGTTACAAGATTGGGTACATTCAGCAGCACCTGTTCTCAGATGGAAGTGATACATTTGTAATGGAGCAAAAGCAGGGGCAAAGGCAAAAGCAAGGTGTGCAGGCAGGTGCCCCATGCCCTACACTATTCACCACTGTTGCACAGCACCTCTCCCTCTGCTCACATTGATG
This sequence comes from Pedetes capensis, assembly GCA_007922755.1. Classification (NCBI taxonomy): domain Eukaryota; kingdom Metazoa; phylum Chordata; class Mammalia; order Rodentia; family Pedetidae; genus Pedetes; species Pedetes capensis. The sequence continues at coordinate 17,058 of VMDO01002500.1, forward strand.
GAAACATGAGGGGTCCTGCCAAGCAGCTAACAGAGAAAGAAAAAGACATGTGGCTTGATTCAGGGGTGGGTCAGTCCCACACATGGGTAAGAGCTAAAAATGCAATCCTGCACACAAACCTGCAGAGGTGGCTCAAAGGACAGTGGTGAAGGAAAGTCCTCTGGATGGGCAGAGCTTCAGGTGTTACCTGGTCATCCACTTTGTGCCAAAGAAAAGTGGCCCGAGGTTAGAGTAGGCAGACTCACAAACAGTAGCAAATGGCTGTTCTCTGTGGCCAAGAGCTAGAAAGGAGAAGAGTTAGAAAACTAGGAACCAGGAGGTCTGGGGAAGAGTTTTGAGGATGGACACATGGGAGTAGTGAAGGGATATGAAGAGATTTGCATTGCTTTTTAATATCCGACGGAGAGCGTCAACCAAGGAAGAGGCACTAGCACTAAGCAGACCCCACGCACATATCCCAGTCCCGGAGGCTTTTCTCCAAGGAACTGATCTGTGACTCATACACAACCTTTGGTTCTTTATCTGACTATATTCAGTACAGAATATGTACTTTCCCCCCAATTGTATTTCTGATCTCAGAACAGTTTCAGTATTTCCCTCCATATTGCTGTGTAGGTGCTGTGGAGTCATCTTCAACTCATAGCAACCTTCATAGGGTTTTCAAGGGCTGATTGTTTCGAGATTGCCTTGGGAGTAGATTGCCAGGTCCTTCTCCTTTTGTGGTTCTGGGAATCGAACCTGGGACCTCAGAGACTGCAGAGCAGTGCTCTACCAACTGAGCTAAATCCCAGGCCCCTTCCCTCCATATAGTGTGATATTATTTGCATGAAAAGAGGAAAAGTATTATATACTTACATTTGCTTTTATGTGCTCTAAATATCCCTGGAAAGACATATAAAAAGCAAGTAACAATTGGTGCCTTAAGGAAAAGGAGATGCATGATAGATTAGGAAAGACATAGCATACTGTAGACATTCTCACTTTTGTCTGAAACCATATACTATATTATCAACTCAAAAATAAATTTGGCCAATAAAATAAAAAATAAAAATAATAAATAAATTTGGCCAAAAAGAAAATTCCAAAGAAGTGAATCACTTTTTCAAATTCTTTTCTCCCCTTCTTCACATTTTCTAACTCTACACTCACAGAAGTTGCCTCCAAAGTGCTTATCCCTTCTCCTTTGGGATCCTCAAAATTAGTTTCTAGCAGATTCAGCTTGCACAAGCTCCTCTCTCTGCCTCACTGTTTCCTCTTTCCAAGGCTATTGTTTTTCATCTTCCAATAAAGCTTTCTTCTGATGCAAACCACTAATCTCTCCATGTTCTCCAGTTTGTTTGTTTATCGACACTTTGACTTTTATCCCCATTAACATAAGTGATAACCATTTGGGCTTCTTCCTCTTAGGAGCTGAAGGGAAAGAAGATTAGAAACAAATATAATTTAATATTGTTTCTTTCTTCCTTTCAGTATCTCCTTTTCAGTGTCACTAATCTTAAATGTCTCAATAGAGTATCTCCAGTACCTAAGACAGGACCTGGCACATAACTGACACTCATTATTTATTGAGCTAAATGAAAGAATGAAATTAGTGAATGAATGAATGAATGAATGATACACTCAGCCCACAAAAGTTTAGCTCATTTGTTCTATGCAATCTTAAAACAAAGGCTGCCACTGTCAGATTTTAGGAAGGCTACAGACCTTATGTCTATGTTCAGAACTCCCCTAAAGGTGATTTGGGGATTCCCCACTCCAGGATAGAGGAATGTGTTGTTAGATGCTTGCCCACTAAGGGGATATTTAATGAAATTGCAGAGATGCCTTGCTGTGCTTCGTGTTTTCTCTGAATTCTCTAATCTCTCTGCGTCCCATTACTGTCTCAGGTCAAAGCAATTTGGTATGGTATCTGGGCATGCAACACCTCTCTCAAATCAGCTTGAAGGCCAGTGCTGCTAAGTTATAAAGTGTCTGTGTCTCCCAGGACCCTACTTCTGCAATCTTCTTGATGTGTGGGTCTCAAAGCAGAAGAGTGAAAATTAAAAATTTTCCTGACAGTTCTCAAAGGAGATCAGAAAGTGAAGGGTTAAAAACATCAACACCCAACAAATAGATGGAATATTCTTTTCCCCATGCTAACAAAGTAGAGGTGCTAACAAAGACTAGAACATATCCTTTCCACATTCTGTCCTTTTGCTCCTGCCCCAATAAGCAGAAATCTAACTCCTGAAAATCACTAATTATATCCTGAATCTCTCATACAGTGAAATAGTAATTATGCATTAGTGAAGAGCTTCAAGCTAAAACCTGCTTTCTATTTAGCAGGAAACAACCGCCTCCTATTTATTAAGAAACTACTGTGTCATTTATTTATCATATACCCATCATATGTTAGACACCCTGTTATTTTCTTTCACATATGTGATCCCCTTTAATGTACCTTTCTTGAGTGCATTTATTCACTCATTGCACAACTGGAAGAAAGAAAGGATTCTAAAGGATTATCCTCTTGACTTGCCTGGGTCCTCAACAATGAGAACATAGAGAAAATGAAAGGTTAGAATAATTGGTTTTAATTTTCTACAGATGGAGCATTGTTATTTAACTATAATTTCCTTCTTTATGTTGTAGTTTCTGGTTTTAAAACATGATTTTTATGGTTGAGCTAAAATTAGACACATAGTACCAGTCATTTACATTTTCATTTGTTAATTCCACTAGAAAACATTGCACTCTGTGTATGGATTTGAAATCACAGGCCACACTTCAATTTTCTGAAAAATAAAATACAGCCAGGTTCAGTAGTGCACACCTGTAATCCTAGCAATGCAGGAAGTGGAGGCAGGAGTATTGTAAGTTCAAAGCCAGAGGCAGCTGTGTAATTCAGTGAGACCCTGACTCAAAATAAAAGATAAACAAATAAAAATTTTTAAAAGATAAGCTATAAATAGTAGCATATCTCACTACTGAATAACTCTGAATGTAATCATGTGAGTTTGCTGTGCCAATACTTATAGAGACAGGTACTCCTATGTGCAAATTTGTTGGGGTTTAAAGGGATACAGAAGAGGACAGTTCACAAATATCACTACGGTTTAATTTCAGAACATTTTTATCCTTCACATAAAAAAACCCATGCCCATTACCTGTCAATCCTCATTTCTCCCAAATTCCCACTTCTCAGCCCTAAGCAACTATAAATCTACTTTCTGCCTTTACAGTTTTGCTTATTCTGGACATTTCATGTAAATAGACTCAACCAATGCTCATCCATATAGCATGACATCAATGCCTCATTATATAAAAAAGGCTTTTTTAATATCCACAAATCAAATAAATTATTTGTGAGGCAAAGAATCAGGAATATTGAAGATAAATATGTAATTTAGTTATGTACCCAAATACTTATTTTGATTGTGTCAAGGAGAAGGTTTTATTTGCACATTTTGATAGACAGCTATATAATTTAAGCTTAGAAAATAATTAAAGAGAAACACTAAAGTAAGTAGGATATATTTTATACTTTAAACTTGGCAATATATTTTTTCATTTCTGCAGATTCATAGATATCATGGAAAGTTAATAGGTTTAAGGCATTCACAAACAAAAACAATTGAGTATTTGAAAACATATGAAGAGATTGCTTTTCTTTAATCAAAATACAGAGGTCTGAAAACTCATTTTAGAGTAAGAATATTCAGTTGCCTCTGATATAAAGCAAGGTCATCCATTTTCCATTGTGTTAAAGGACATGAAAAATATCGTGCCAATTGTCAGCTGCCCTTAGGGCACCAGAGAGTGATACCCTTCAGCAATTTACCCCTGACTCTTCTCAATTTTTCATAAGCCCCTTCATGGTTCTTTGGTCTTACCTTCCTTTGCCTTTCAGTTGCTGTTTCTTCCTATTCTTGAACTGCACTCTTATTATCACATGCATCTTGCATGGAGAAAAATAACACAAGTCACCAGGCAGGAAATACCTGAGTAACTTTGCACTAGAAGCCTAAAACGACATGAGCAGATTTGTAGACTTTGCTGGGCTGCACAATAGGTATCTTAGTTTGGACTACTAGGACAAAATACCATAAATTGGGTGGCTTATAAAGAACAAAAAATTATTTCTCACAGCCCTGGAGGCTGGAAGTCAGATATCAGGATGCCAGCAGCTCTGAGTTCTCCTGAGGGCCCTTTCCTGGGTTGCAGACTGTTGATTCGTCACTACATCTCACAGAATGGAAGGATAAGTGTGCTAAATTTCTGGCCTCTTCATATAAGAGAACTAATCCTATTGGCAAGGGCCCCACCCTAATGACCTAATCACTGCTTCCAAATACCAACACACTGGTGATTAGAGTTCAATTTGAGAATTTGAGAAGGACACAAAAATCTGGTCTATAATAACAGGCACAGTAAACCATGATTAAGGTTTTAGCAAATCAGGGCTGCCAAAAAATAAAAATAAATAATCATGTATTTAGTATTTTCAAAATTCAGTCTACACCTTCCATTTCTCTTTTAAATTTAAAAAATGTCATTCTTTGTGTTGTATCTTATAAATATATACTGTGTCACAAATTTCCCTAGGCACTTACAAACTCAAATTTTGACAAGGTTGAGCTCTTTTATGGCATGATTGAAGCTCACCAGCCTAGATTCATATTTCAGATCTACCTGCAAACAAAGGTGTGTAATGTTGGACAAAAAAAGTTATTCCAGCCTCATTTCTTCATTGCATAACAAAGGCAATGATAGTGCCTACTTCATTAGGTTATTGTGGGATTAGATGATGTGAGGAATAATGGCTAGCACATAGCAAATATTCAATAAGGTAGTAACTTCTATCACTATCTCCACCACCCAACCATTATCATCACTGACTGAGCTAGTGGAGTCCAATGCAAAACAATTATGGGGTGTAGTCAATTTATTTTTAAAAAAATTTTTAAACAAACAAAATACCAGTCATCTGTTAGATTTACCTATCCTCCCTCCCCACTTTTCAGCAGAGTATTTTGGGCAGTATTGTTGTTGTTGTTGTTGTTGTTGTTAGGTGCCGTCAAGTCAGTATCCAACTCATAGCGACCCTCTGTACAACAGGGGAAACACTATTGTCAGTGCTTCTCGGCTATTCATAGGGTTTTCAATGGCAGACTGACTTTTGGGAGTGGGTTGCCAGGTCCTTCTCCCAAGCCTACAGCTTCTGGTGTTCCCAGGCAGTCTCCCATCCAGGTACTAACCAGGCCCGACCCTGCTTAGCTTCTGAAATCTGATGGGATTGGATGCCACAGGGCTACAGCTTCAGGCTTGGGCAGTATTGTTGTTGTTTTTAGGTGCCGTCAAGTCGGTATCTGACTCATAGCGACCCTCCTAGGGTTTTTAATGGCTGACTGTTTCAGGATTGCCTTGGGAGTGGATTGCCAGGTCCTTCTCCCATTTTTGTGGTGCTGGGAATTGAACTCGGGACCTCAGAGACTGCAGTGCAGCGCTCTACCCACTGAGCTAAATCCCAGCCCCTTGGGCAGTATAGAGGAATAAAAATGGAAAAGAACTTCTCTTTTACCCAGTGTTTTACCTCTTTGTGAAAACTGCTGCCAGAATGAATATTCATTCAAACAGAAAGGGATGGCTCTTGTCTTTTAGGACAATTCTCACCTGTTCTGGGCATTATTGGCCCACTGATTAGGTAGCAGTAGAAACAGTGTAAGAATTTAATGTATGCATTTGAGGCTAGTGCTCTCTCTCTCACACTTGTTTGCTTACTCTCTCTCAAACACAAACACATGCACGCGCATGTGCACACGCGCACCCAAGTGAACAGTAGAAAGCTATTGAAGAAAATTCATTCATTAAAAAAAATTTCAAGCTGGGCATGGTAGAGCATGCCTATAATCCCAGCAACTCAGGAGGTGAAGGCAAGAGGATCCCAAGTTCGAGGCCAGGAGCTACTTGCATAATTTAGCAAGACCCTTGCAGCCCAGTGGCACAGTAGTATGGCACACACCTGTAACCCAGCAACTTGGGAGGCTGAAGCAGGAGGATTTTGAGTTCAAGGCCAGAGGCAGCCTGCACAACTTAGTGAGACCTTGATTCAAAATAAAATCTAAAAGGGGATGGGGGTGCAGTTTAGTGAAAGAATGCTTGCCTAGCATTTGTGAGGCCCAAGGTTCAGCATCTAATAGTGAATTTTTCTTAAAGCTTGAATGACTGCCTATTTTTACCTTGAAAGGATAATTTCAAACAAAATTCATTTTTCCTATAAAGAAAGATAAAGGAAATTTGTTTTGCCCTTTGACTTGTTTATTCTATGGCTTACTTACATAAATTTACAAAATGCCACTCTTTGTATGTTGTATCTTATAAACAATGCCCCATGTCAGGACAAGGGAATGGGGACCATTCCACGTGATGATGATGTTATCCCAACTCTCAGCCTACGGAGCAACAAGCTTCCTGTCTTTATTCTTTACTTGTCTGCGTGTTTTTCCCGAAAGCAAAATCTCAACTTGACAAATTCCTCACTTGGAACCTGTTCATTTACAGTACTTTCAACTTGTTTTCAGGAGAAGCTTCTTGATGTCTTACCACTACATCCCTGACACCTACTGTGTAAGTGTTTGTTACATGAAAACAATGCCCAATGATCTATTATGTTTTAAAAGAAAGATATGTAAAATGTAGGCATTTAATCAAAGAGAATTCTGAGAGAGAAATCACTTGAGTACTTGTAAGTACATATTCAATCTTGCAAATTATCCTTCATCTTGCTCAGAAGTGATGGTTAATCGGAGATAAATGTAAGAGGATCTATTAGTAACTGTGCTAAACACTTGTTGAAATCAGAGATGACTCTTGTTTTGAGGGCTAGTCCTAATTTTGTTTGAATGTTGGTTTGCTTTTAATACTAGAGGGTTGAACCCAGGTCCTTGAGCATACCAGGCAAGTACTCTACCACTGAGGAGCACCTCCAGCCCCTCTTTTATTCTTTTTATTTCAGACAGACTCTCACTTAGTTGCATAGGCTACCTCTGGCCTCAGATTGGTGATCTTCCTGCCTCAGCCTCCAGAATTCCTGGGATTATAGGCATGCACCATGACATCTGGCTTTAATTTTGGTTCTTTCAAATAAATTATAGTGAAAAATTTAAAAATGCCAAAAGTCTCATAAGCCAGTAAAAAATGATTTCTAATATTTATTCTCTGATAATCAAAACAAAATGAAAGCCAGATGTAGTGGTGCACACCTGTAATCTCAGCACTTAAGAGGTCAACACAGGAGGATTTCAAGTTCAAGGCCAGCCTGGGCTACACAGCAAAACCCTGTCTCAAAAAAATCATTAAACAACATTCAAGTATTAAATATATATTTTTTTACAGTGCTAAGAATTGAACCCAGGATCTATGCATGTTAGGCAAATGCTCTACCACTGAGCTGCATCCTCAGCAACATTCAAGTTTTAAAACACTAGTTTTAGCCATTTACCTTAGAGAACATTTACTTTTTTCATATGTTTGGTTAGATGTACCCCTCTACCTAAAAGAGAAATACTGGTTTTTACTCATAAGTTTTCCTCTACTTCAAGGAGCAAAGCATTCTGGTCCTTTAAAAATCTATTTTGATCTTGAGAAGATGGGCAATGAAAGCAGGTAATTATAGTTCTATTACCTCAATTAAGAAGGGTTCTCTACTCCTTAGAACTAATAGTAGTATTTAAATTAGTTCAAATATTGATGTTGTTAGATGCCATCAAGTTGAGTCCTACTCTTAGCTACCCTATGTATAAAAGAACGAAACACTCCTTGACACTGTACCATGCCTGGCACTATATCAGTGTTTCTCTGCTATTCATATGGTTTTCAACAGCTGATTGTTTTGGCGGAATGGACTGCCAGGTCCTTCTCTCAAGCCTACGGCACCCAGATTTCCAGGCAGTCTCCCATCCAAGTACTAATCAGGCTGACCCCTGCTTAGTTTCCAAGACCTGATGGGGTCAAATACCACACTGGTATGGCTGCAGGCCATTCAAATATTAGTGTAATACTAATATTAGTATAATTTATATTAATATTAGTGTAATACTAAATTAGTATACTTTATATTAATATTAGTATGACTGTTGGTACTAATATTTGTACAGTGACTTCTCATGGGAATGTTGCAAACTTTATAAGTTTCATTTGTACCAGTAATGTGAACTTTTTTTTTTTTTTTTTTCAAAATAAGCATACCTGGATCTTGGTGAGACTTGCTTGAGAAAATTAGTTGACAGTCAGAGTTTCATATTTCTATTTTTCCCCCCAAGAGAGGATGAAAAACCACCACTAAATGTGTGATGAGAGTAAGCAAGCTCTGAGACTGTAAAAGGAAATTTTACCAACAGTCTTCTGGAATTCAACTCTAATAATACATGAGTAAAATCTTTACATTAAAAATATGTAAATAGACTTTCTGTAAATGAATCTACATTTTAAGCACTGCTAGGGCCATTTCTATGGGAGAAGAGCCTGGCAATCCACTCCCAAGGCAATCCCGAAGCACTCAGCCATTGAAAACCCTATGAGGGTCGCTATGAGTCAGATACCGACTGGACGGCACCTAACAACAACAAGGGCCATTTCTGGGCTGGGATTCAGCTCAGTTGGTAGACCGCCACTCTGCAGTCTCTGAGGTCTGGAGTTCAATTCCCAGCACCGCAAAAATGGGAGAAGGACGTGGCAACCCACTCCCAAGGCAATCCCGAAACAATCTGCCATTGAAAACCCTATGAGGGTCGCTATGAGTCGGACACGACTTGATGGCACCTAACAACAACAAGGGCCATTTCTAATGTGATGGTGAATCTTGATTGTCAAATTGATTTCCAAGAGATGGGAGATTAGTAAAGCACACTTCTGGGTGTGTCCATGAGGGCATTTCCAGAGGTGGGAAGACTTGCCCTGAATGTGGGAAGCATCATCCTACAGGCTGGGGGCCTGGACGAAATAAAGAGGGGAAAAGAGGAAGCCCACTAGCTCAGGCATCCTCTCTTTCTCTGCCATCTGACCACCATGATGTGAGCTGCTTTACTCTACCACAACCTCCCTGTGATGATGGACTGAACCCTCTGAAAGCAGAAGCCTAAAATCTTTCTTCCCTCAAGTAGCTGCTGTCAGGTGTTTTGCCACAGCAACAAAAAGCCTGACTAACACACCTAGTGGGGCTGGGGTTTAGCTCAGTTGGTACAGTGCTGCTCTGCTCTCTCTCAGGCCCTGGGTTTGATCCCCAGCACCGCAAAAATGGGAGAAGGATCTGGCAGTCCACTCTCAAAACAATCCCCCAAAAACAATCAGCCATCAAAAACCCTATGAATAGCAGAGAAGCACTGACATAGTGCCACGCATGACACAATGTTGAGGATTGTTTCATTCTGTTGTACATAGGGTTACTAGGAGTCAGACCCAACTCAATAGCACCTAACAACAAGAACACATCTAGTTAAAGGATCTTAGGGGCAAAATCTTTTTTAAAAGTGAAGAATCCCTTTGCAATATGAATAATAGCTTCCTAACTTAATAGTTTGGCAAATTTATTCATTGTATATTGTGTTTTCTTACAAGAGAATCTATCAATTGATAAACAAATTGCAGTTTAGTATGAAATGGCATACTACCCCCGAAACAAAAAGGACCAAATTACTGATTGAGAAATTGTCTACAGCAGCAGCCTCCCCCTGCTTCCAGGACCATTATGAAAATTGGACAAAAGCAAAAAACAAAAAAAACCACTTCATTGACCTCTGTTTGTTCCAGGAAATGGCTGGCCACAGAAAATCCTCCACTGCCAATATTGAACATATCTTCCTCTTTTGAAATGTTTTCAAATTGCGTTCTTGCTTGTCCCCTTGCAGCCAACAAAGGGCTGCCAAATGCAGCTGAAAATCAATTAGAGCATCTCCTTTGCTTCCAAAAATCCCACCATAACAGAACACAAGCCAATCAGAGATTGTCTCAGTCTGGCCTTGAACTCATTATCCTCCTGCCTCAGTCTCCCAAGTGCTAGAATTACAGATGTGCGCTGCCATGCCTAACTTTATGTTCACGCTTAGTAAGAATGCTTGGCTGAGACCATTATCATTTCTCCTGCATCTTCCATTGAAGGATACGTGAGGGCTTGAAACATCAAAATTCTTTTTTTTTTTTTTTTTTTTTCCGGTACTGGGGGTTGAACCCAGGGCCTCATGCTTGCATGCTCTGCAAGTGCTGGACCACTGAGCTGCAATCCCAGCCCTTTCTTTCTTTCTTTTTTTTTTTAACTTTTTGAGACAGGGTCTAAGTTGTGTAGACTACCTCTGGTCTCAAACTTGCGATCCTCTTGATTCCGCCTACCGAACCACTGGAATTACAGGCGTAAGTCACTGCGCCCGGCGCTAAACATCAAAATTCTTAAAATCACAATAATCCAGTATTTACAAGGAAATTTCGCGCACCTATAACAGGAAACACGGCTTCTGAACTCACATGCAAGATAGCCATAAGAACAGAGCAAATCTTGAGTTTTTTGGAAATCAAGGTGACTTCTGACCAGAAGGGATTTTACTCTGGAGTTCTAAGGAGTTCTGAGGACATGATTAAGTGGTGCCTCCTGCTGTCCCTGGCACCAACGGTAGGACTAAGGCAAAGACAAGGAGGAAAGATGGGTTCAGTCCCCAGCACTGCACATAAACACACACACAAAAGAAAAGGAAAATTTGGTCAAAAGATACAAGGAGAGGGGCAATAGAAGAAGAAGAAAAGGAAAGAGGTATATTTGAATGCTGGGAATAAAAAGAGTACCTTCAATAACTCCTTTAGGATTCTAAGTGAAAAACACCACTGGTCTGTTGTTGTTAGGTGCCATCGAGTCGTATCTGACTCATAGCGACTCTCATAGGGTTTTCAATGGCAGATTGTTTCAGGATTGCCTTGGGAGTGGGTTGCCACGTCCTTCTCCCATTTTTGTGGTGCTGGGAATCAAACTCGGGACCTCAGAGACTGTAGAGCAGAGCTCTACCAACTGAGCTAAATCCCAGCCCTCACCACTGGTCTATGCAGGTGAAATTATGCTTGTCAGTTTTCTCCAAATACTATTCCCCACACCTTTCCACCAGACAGTGAGACAGACCAAGAGACATACAGATACACACACACACACACACACACACACGTGCACACCCCAAAAGGCCATCTTACCACATTCCTACATATATATTTCCATTAACAATTAACTTCAGTGCCTTGTATTCTCAATTGCTCCAAGTTTTTAAATGCTTTCTATTTTTTTTTTTTTTTAAGATTCTGAAGGTGAGAACACTGCAAATCATAGGATTGAGGACTTAGAGTGGCTTGACTTGCCAGTGGGGACCCAATGCTGCTTATGCACCCGTTTGTGTCTCTGATTTTGAGTCTTACAGTAGCTTCATTACTTAATAAGGCTTCTCTTGAACTGGGCCCTTCCACAATACTTATATTAAACTAAAAAGTGTTCAAGGTGCAACAAGAGAAGTAGCTCCTTTGTGACCTCTGGATGGATTGTTTCTTTGCTCTTATAAGTATTGCTGTTGTAAGTTAATATTGTATAATGGCTTTGATCCAGCATTACTGTAACAGACTAGGACTCTTAGGAAGCAGATTATAAATAAGAATTTTAATTGAAATATTCCTGGTTTTTTTTTTTTTTTGAAAGCCTAAACTACATGGATAGCAGTGATGGTTGTACAACACTATGAATGGACTCAATACCATTAGATTCCACATTTAAAAAGAGTTAAAATGGTAAATTTTGTTATGTATATTTTACAACAATAAAAAAGGTTTAGCTTATCTTAAAAATACACAGAAAAGTCAAATAGAGCAATGGTAAGAAGAAGCCATTGATTGATAAAAAAGATTAGTCACAACTCTTGTTCTCAGGCACAAGAAAGGCAACTCAAAATCATGTGTACAAAAATGAGAATGTACTGGCTCATGGAATGGAAAAATCAAGGAATAAATTTGATATTCTGACAAGGCTGGATTCAGATAGTCAATGTCATTGTAACTTCTGTCTCTATTCACTATGCCTTCACTGTGTTAATTTCATTCTTATGAAGGTTAGAACCTGTATGATGATAAAAATGGCTACCTGCAGCTGTAGGTGACCTAACATAACCTCCTATTACCTTAGCAACTACATCAGAAAGACAGCAAATCTTCCAAATACTTCCAATAAAAACCCCAAATCTGCTGGGTGCCATGGCTCACACCAGCAATACTAGCAACTGGGGAGTCTTAGAAAGGAAGATCATGAATTCAAGGCCAGAGGCAGCCTTAGCAACTTAGCAAGACCCTGTTTCAGAAATAAAAACATAATTAAAAGGACCCGGGGATGTAGCTCAGTGGTAACACTTGCCTAGCAGTCATGATGGCCTGGGTTAAACCACCCCCGTACTGAAAAACAACAACAAAATCCTGAAGCTGATTTCACTGGCCTGGATTTGATTAGATTAATTTTTGAGCCAATTCCCACGACTTTGTTGTTCAATGCCATTGAATCAACTCCAACTCATAATGACCCTGTGTACAATGGAATGAAACACTCCCTGACACTGTGCCACACCCAGCACTATGTCAGTGCTTCTCTGCTCTTCACAGCGTTTTCAGTGGCTGATTGTTTCAGGATTGTTTAGAGAGTGGGATGCCAAGTCCTTCTCCCATTTTTTCAGCCCTGGGGATCGAACCCAGGACCTCAGAGAGTGCAGAGCAGCACTCTACCAACTAAGCTAAACCCCATTCCCTTCCCATGACTAGGGGAATGGAATGTTCTGGCTCTCCAGGTATGGGATATGTTCTCACCATCAGCATTTGGAAGGTAAAACAGGCAAGGACTTGTCTTTTCTCATTAACAAACTACTAACCCAAGGAAAATTTCACCTCGCCTCACCCTGGATATCAGAAAAGAGCATAGAATTTCCAGAATGGTAAATCTTAATTGAGACCAGAACTCATGAGGGAGGGGCAGTCATTATGAGAGCCCTGGATTAGGGATGGAAGCCCCACATGAGCACACAATCACTGGAAAGATTTATACAAAGGAGAATCAGGTTGAAAAGAGAAAAAGCTGGCAAGGTGGTTAACAAGAGATAAGAATGTATACATGTACATAAATTCAGGAGAGGAGAAAACTGAAGCCAAATAAACAGGCTTCCCAAATAGCTGATTAGGGAAAAAACAGCTGAAGAGGGTTCATAAAGCAAGAGGACTCTACCTTGCCATACCATGAACCCAAAGTCCTGCAATTTAGGTACTGGGAAAAGATGGGAGAAGCAGGCTGGGGAATCATTGCCTCAGTCAAACCACACTGAAGAGACTACCTTACGACTATTCAATCTTTTTTCATCTCCAGCTTACAAATTTCTCTGCACCTCTTATATTGTAGTAGTTGAAACAGATCTGAACTACTGGAGGATGGATTGGGAGACATCATCAAAATTTATACTTGGGAGAAATCACTAAGTCTGAATTATTTTGTGTCCCTTAGACCTGGCAAAATCACAGGCACATGTGGATATTGGACTAATATTTGTTGAGTAGCTGAATATTGTGGAGGCAGTTAGCACCTTGCTTTTACCGGAGTTGCTCACTCTGAAGTTGATAGGTAGTTCCAAATGTGAAATCTCCATACTAGCTCAAAGAGTCCTCACATGTCTGTCTGTCTAAGGACTCTCTCAGGCTGTAGAAGCTATTCAGCCTGTGCATGGAGTAGACCAGAAGTGCCACAGGAACAATGCTCATCTGAAGAGAAGCAGGACGTGGTGAATAGACTACTCTTTTGGGATGTGGTGGCGCACATCTATGATCCCAGCACTCAGGAGACTGAAGTAAGATGATCCGAGTTCTAGGTTAGCCTGGGCTGTATCGTGAGGCCCTGTATCCAAAAAAGTAAACAAACAAAAAACAAAAACAAAAACACCTCAATTCTTTTGCCCTGGTGAGATAATTCTAAGGTGTACTCTACACAGTCTCACAGGGCCTCTCAAGCAAATAGATCCTGTTTCCCACAGCTGTAACCTGCTCAACTTCCTTCTTTTCCCTTATTTCGTCATTACCTGAACATGCTTCTTGGAATACCCTTGGAATAAACCACTTGCTCCCAAATCATCATCATCATCATCATCATCATCATCATCATCATTATTATTATTATTATTATTTTAAGACTGGGACTTGCTATGTTGCCCAAGCTGGCCTGAGACTCCTGGGCTCAAGCCATCCTCCTGCCTCAGGTAGGTGGGACTACAGGCATGCACTGCCCCTGACCCAAACTCTTATTTTAAAGTTAACTATTGAGGCGCTGGGTGCTGGGGTACATGACTGTAATCCCAGAAACTCAGGAAGCTGAGGCAGGGGATCACAAGTTCAAGGACAGAGGCAGCATCCATAATTTAGCGAGACTCTGGCTCAAAATAAAAAGCAAAAAAGAAGCTTAGGGTACAGCACAGAGGTGGAGCACTTGACTAGCATGTGCAAGGCCCTGGGTTCAATTCCCTAGTTCTGCAGAAAAAATAAAAAAGTTAGCTATCGGGATTTCAAAAACTAAAACAAATTGCCAATAACCTACTTAACCCAAGATCCTTCCTCTTGTCATTACCCTAATTTTGTAATTCCTTTTGTAGAGTCTGTGGCTCCTGGGCTCTAAAGTTATTAGGGAGAAATGTGACTTGAAATCCCATGAGATAAATTTGGTTATTCATCATTGAGGGTGAATAAAACCTGAATAACAATCAGATTCTGTTGGTAAGATATTCATTTACTAAGAATTTTTAAGGAATCTGAACAGGAAAACTGTGCTGAACCAGTCATTTATAACTCATTTCCAAGGGACTTGTATTAATACTAGTATTAATCCCCTCTATAGGTTCAACCTATTCTTACCCAAATCACTTACCCTCTCAGTGGCTCCATTTTTCTTACTTGTGAAATGGGGATAATCATGCTCGCCTGTTCCTCACAAGGACATTGTGAGGATTAATGAACTAACGCTGGGGAAGCACAGTTCTTCCTTAGATGGATGTTGCTATATAAATGCAAATTGTTGCATTGAGACTGGGCTTACATGCAAAAAATGCAATGACTTTTTGATTTTAGGTTCTTTCATAACACGGATAAGTAATTGTAATTTGAAAAGCAATCAGTATGTACGGTAGGCAAGAATGGTATGTAACAGGAAGCAAGACCCATCAGAGAGAATGAATCACCCAAACGCCAGCATTAATTAGAGGAAGGGGCTTTATTGCAGGGGGAGCAATGGCAGGATCTCTCAGGTCCCAAAATGGCCGAGCTCCCCTAGTTATTCTCTCCTGTGTCTTAAATAGGGCTTACAGACTAGTAGACAAAGGGATCTGTTTGTTTCTCTTTGATTGGTTACTTTAAAGAGTCAGCAGGTGTTACAGAACAATTCAAGCAGAGATCAGAATGTCCTTGACTACAAAATCTTTAAAGAAACAACTTTTAGACACCAGGGTTTGCTGGGGGTGGGAGGGGGTTACTGTATCATCTCTGTTTTCAGAGAGGGGCTCCTGGCATTCCCTAGATAAGGGAGTGTAGGCCTGTTCTTTGATCAGGGGAGTGAGGAATGTAAACTCCAGAGTCTTAAAGAAGCTGGGGCCTGGTGTGGTTTAATTAGATTTTCTCTCCTCAGGTAGAATTGCTCTGGATGTTTTTTCCCCAGACCTTTTCTCTCTATCTTCTGATTGCTTGATGGTTATGCATAGTCTGTCCTCAGCTTCTGATCAAGTCAGGCTTCCATTACCCACTGTGCTACTACCTCCAGCAAGCTCCTGTGCCCCTTCCTTCATGTGAGGATGTGGCAACAAGAGGCCATCTTTGAATCAGAGAGCCCTCCTTAGACTCCCAACCTGCTGGCAAATCTATTGCCTCTTTGAGGTTGAACTTCTTAGCCTCCCAAGGGGTAATTAATAACTTTCTGTTGCTTATAAATTATCCAGCCTGCAATATTTTGTTACAGCAGCCCATGTTGACTAAAATGCCCTCTCTTTCCTAATTCACCCCCTTGAAGCATGACTGGGTGGTTTCTAGGCAGTGGTCAAAAAGGAGAGGAGTCAAAGCCTTCCTATTGCTTTGATCAAATTTCCCTCTGCATAAATCTTGAGTAATGCTCCCTGATCTGTAGAACGATGGCATACCATTTAGCCTGACGCTCTGCCTAGCCCTTTCCTAATCCAACCATGAGGCTCTTTCCATTCATCTCTCTTACTATCCTGCACAAAGAGAAATCCCCTTTTCTTATCCACCTTCATGGAGTCCGACAGTGAAAAAAACATTGTGCTTATGAATCAGAAATTTGAATTGAATCCTCCTTTTATGCCTTATTAGCTGGATAACCTAGTACAAATTCTTTTCTAGCCCCAATTTTTTCATCTCCATACATGCACATGGCAGAAAATTTAAAAGGCATAAAATCTGTAAAAGCAATTCTACCCTAGAGCCCCAGCTCCTCACCCTAAAGTCAATCTCAATTAGTAGTCTGTAATTAATCTTTTTATATATAGTCCATGCATAGGCAAAAGCATATATTATATGTATACACACACACGTATATGTATATGTATATGTATATGTATATGTATATGTATATGTATATGGGGCTGGGGTTTAGCTCGGTTGTTAGAGTGCTGCTCTATACTGTCTGAGGCCCTAGGTTCGATCCCCAGCACTGCAAAAATGGGAGCAGGATGTGGCAGCCCACTCCCAAAGAAATCCCGAAATAGTAAGCCAATGAAAATTCTATGAGGATTGCTATGAGTCAGACCCAATTCAACAGCACCTAACAACAACAACAACAATACATGTGTATATATATGAATATACACATATATATCCATAACATTACTTGATGAGATTTTGATTGGGATTTTATTGAATCTATATATCAATGGGAAATTGATCCATTGGGAATATTGAGATACTTTTTCCATCTGTGTACATGTGATATTTTTGTATTTACTTACACTTCTTATTTCTTCCATTACAGTTTTATTGTTTACCTCAAATAAATTTTATACATATTTTCTTAGCTTTTTGCCAAAGTGCTTCACTTTTTGGTAGTAATACACATGCATTATACTTTAAATTTCAAATTCCAATTTTCATTTCTGGCACATAAGAAAGCAATTACCTTTTGTATGTTAACCTTGTAACTTTGAAACCTTGATATAACCACTTATTAGTTCCAGAAAGGAGTTTGGAGGCTGGTTATTGTTGTTGATTCATTGGGATTTTCTGTATAGACAATCCTTTCACCTGCAAACAAGGACAGTTTTATTTCTTCCTTTCAAATCCATGTACATTTTAGTTCATTTTCTTTTGTTATTGTATGCGATAAGACTTTCAGTGAGACAATGAATAGGAGTGGTGAGAACGACATCCTTGCCCTGGTCCTGATCTGAGCAGGAAAGCATCTCATTTCTCACTGTATTACTTTGTAAGGCTACTGTAACAAAGCACCACAGGCTGGGTGGCTAAAACAACAGCAACTTATTGTCTCACAATCCTGAAGGTTAGTAGTCCAAGGTCAAGGTCTCAGCAGGATTAGTGTTTTCTGAGGCCTCTCTCCTTGGCTTGCAGATGGCTGCCTTCTCCTGGTATTTTTACATGGTCCTTGCTCTGTGCCTGTCTGTCCTAATTTCCTTGTCTTATGATACTAGTCATATTAGATCAGAGCCCACTCTAATAACCTCATTTTGACTTAATTACCTCTTTAAAGGGCTGGGATTTAGCTCAGTTGGTAGAGCACTGCGCTGCAGTCTCTGAGGTCCTGAGTTCAATTCCCAGCACTGCAAAAATGGGAGAAGGGCCTGGCAATCCACTCCCAAGACAATCCTGAAACAGTCAGCCATTGAAAACCCTATAAGGGTCGCTATGAGTTGGATACTGACTCGAAGGCACCTAACAACAACAACAACCTCTTTAAAGACTCCAGCCCCACATACATTCACATTCAGAGGAACTAAGGGTTAGGAGGGCTGGGATTTAGCTCAGTTGGTAGAGCACTGCACTGCAGTCTCTGAGGTCCCGAGTTCAATTCCCAGTACCCCCAAAATGGGAGACGGGCCTGGCAATCCACTCCCAAGGCAATCCCGAAACAGGCAGCCATTGAAAACCCTATAAGGGTCACTATGAGTCAGATATGGACTCGAGGGCACCTAACAACAACAACAACAACAACAAGGGTTAGGACATCAACATATGAATTTGAGAGCCTGGGCAGACAAAATTCACCTCCTAACTCATCATCAAGTAGGACATTAACTCTAGTTTATTTGGCATTTTTGACTTACAGATATTCTTTGTCATGGTTTGAATCTAAAATGTCCCCAAAGGCCATGTGTTTGAATGTTGGGTCTCCAATACTGTCCTGGGCAGTTATGGAACTTTAGGAGGCAAGATCCAGCTTAGCAGAAGTGAATCACCTGGGCTAGGCCTTTGAAGGTTTCTTACTAAGACCCACAGCTCCAGTCTTTCTCTGCTTCCTGATGATGAGGATGCGAGATTGTCTGCCTCAGCCCCATCATACCTGCCCTGCCTTCATGCCTTCTGCCTCTATGGACTAAAATTTTCCTGCCATAAGCCCCCAATAAATATCTCTTTCTTCATAAATTTGCCTTGGTTTGTTTCTCCACCACAGTGAAGGTGAGTTGACTAATGTTAATACTAAATACTAATGGGCTGGGGTTTAGCTCAGTTGGTAGAGCACTGCTCTGCACTCTCTGAAGCCCCCAGTTCCATCCAGAGAGCCATAAAAACAGGAGAAGGATGTGGCAATATACTCCCTAAGCAATCCCGAAACATTCAGCCATTAAAACTCTGTGAAGGTCTCTGAGTCAGACCCAACTCAACAGCATGTAACAACACTAATATTAATAGAGTTCCCTTCTATTTCTTATTTGCTGAGAGTATATATTAAAAATAATAGAGAGGGTCATTAAATTATCTTTTAAAAACAGAAATCTGATTATATAACTCCTGATTGTAGAACTGTTCAATATTTCCCCTTTCTGTTGGAAAAAGATGGCATCCTAATTATATCCCTCCTTGCTCTACATGGTTCAGCCTATTCTTAAACCTGCTCAGTCTCATCCTGGACCACTTTCACGTTCACTCTGTGCTCAGCTTTTGTTTCCTCTTTAAGAAGGTGTTCTATGTCACCCAGATTAGATTACAGCCTCCCTGGTTTATATTCTGCTTGTATACTCTTTATCACAGTTGTAGTTGTGTTCTTATGTTTTATTTTGAACTTAATGTCTTCTTTCTCCTCTACTCCATAAGTAACATGACACAGGAATCCTGTTTGTTTTGGTTATCATTGTAATCCGGTAAATTAATCTATAATGTTAAGCTAATTACAACTGACTATTTTACCAAGTTCTCTACCTATTAAGTTCTGTTATGTGATTATGTTTTATGATGTATTGTACAAGTGAAAGGTATAAATATTGTTCCCTGACTGTATCTTGTATTTCATTTTTACATTGTCATGCATGGTCTTCCGAATTGACTTCTAGTGTTCTAGATTTATCTCACGTATCCCTCACTCTAACTCACTATACTCCACTCCCTTTGACCTTTTAATATTTAACTTTTCTTTTTATGGAATAAAAACCAACGCTTCATAGGTTTTTTAAAAGTCAAGTAATATTGTAAGGTTTCAAACATAAAACAAGAGTTCCCAACTCATCCTTCCATCCTATCTACTTTTCTCATAGTTTACTTGATAGAGAATTCTACATTTGAAATATTTTCCCCTTAAGATTTAAAGACATTTCTTCTCTGCTTTCTTGTTTTCAGAATTATGGCTTCTAACTATGACACTCTTCTGAATTTTTATCCTTTCTAAAAGTCTCAGGGTTTTTCTCTTTATTCCAGTGAAGGAGATTCTGGGAACACAGCAGCAGCACAGGTTTTGCATTACCTGAAAACAGAGTAATTATAAAACAAAACCAAAACCAAAACTAGGTAACAAGATACCCCCATAGGCCTCAAGGTACATCAGGTGAAGACAAACTAGCAGCAGCCATAAGGCCTGTGTAGTAGTATCTGTGTTTATGCAAGAGAGAAGCAAAGGAAAAAAACAGGAGTCACGATGGCCTCAAACAGGAGAAGTACCATAGCAAACATTACTCGTTGAAAAGCACAATGGGTCAAATCTATAACAGCATCTGAAACTGGGAAAGGGTTCTCTCTACCCAGAAGCAGGCACAAACAATGAGCCTTCTCCTTGTAAAGCAAGCTGGACAAAACAAATATTAAAATCTCTCTATAATATATGCAAAGCCCTACTTTCAATACCTGGCACTGCAAAAAAAAAAAAAAAAAGACCTTGAAGAAAAAATTCCTTAGGCATCTAGACAAAACAACAAGTGCTATAAAGGAAAGGAAATTAGGAAATTATCAAACTTTTGTCAGAAATAGTTATAACCAAAGATTTAAAGAAAGAAAATTTGAGTCAAGGATTTTATGTCCAGTAAAGCTGACTTTCAAGGATAAAGGGGCATAGACAAACTATTATTACCACACAAAAACTCAGTTTTTTTGCATGAACTCAGTTTTTTGTTCCTGTAGACCCTTCCTGCATAATCCACCAGAGAACAAGCTTCAATAGCCAGCATGCATAGAGAGACACAGACTGTGAGGAATCACAAGTCAAAAGTCCTGACGCCATATGCTTATGGTTTGGATATTCGTTTTTTTTCTGTTCTTGAGGTTGAACTCAGGGTCTTTCACATACATTGCAAGTGCTCTACCACTAAGCTGCACCTCAGTGGTACAGTTACAACATTGTCGCTGTTGCTAGGTGCTGTCCAGTTGGTGCGATCATAGTGACCTTCATAGGGTTTTCAATGGCTGATTTTGGGGGGGGGTCTTTTGGGAAGTGGGTTGCCAAGTCCTTCTCCCATTTTTGCTGTGCTGGGGATTGAACCCAAGACCTCTGGGACAACAGAGCAGCACTCTACCAACTGAGTTAAACCCAGCCCCAGTTAGAACATTAGGCCCATGTTTTACTTTTATATTTTATGTTGCGACAGGGTCTCACTAAGTTGAACAGGCTGCCTCTGGCCTTGAACTTTCGATCCTCCTGCCTCTGCCTCTTGAGTTACTGAGATTACAGGCCATGGTGCCGCCCAGCTGGTTTGGATTTTAAATATTCCCTAAAGGCCATGTGTTCAAAGTTTGGTCTTGCCTTGTGGTGCTATTGGGAGGTGGTGGAAACTTTCAGAGAGGTGGAGCTACCATGGGGTGAGCAGCTCTGCTCTACCACATGCTCCTGGCCACAATGTTCCACCTCACAGGCCCCAAAGCACAGGAGCCGGCCAACCATGGATTGAAACCTCTGGAACCATGAACCAAAATGTGTCTTTCCCCCTTTTAAGTTGATTATCACAGGTATTTTGCCAAAGCAACAGAAAGCTGACTAACACACCACACTGGGTTATACGTTTTCTCATTCACTTCCCTAGGAACTTAGGGAAGTTTTGCGACAGATGAGGGGGACCCATATCTCCCTGGGGTACTGGGCAGGTATTTAGCATGGTAAAAGTACTGTTAAATACAGATAAAGTCAATATTGAGCCAGGTGCAGTAGCACATACCTGTAATCCCAGGACCTTGGGAGGCTGAGGCAGAAGGATCATCAGTTTGAGGCCAGAGCCAGCCTGAGTAACTTAGCAAGGCCCTGTCTCAAAATAAAAAAATAAAAAAATAAAAGGCTGGAGGTGCAGCCTAGTGGTAGCACACTAGCAAGGTATATGCAAAGCCCTGGGTTCAACACCCAAGTACTGCTGGGAAAAAAAAAGTCAACACTAATGTTAGTAAGTTTTTTTCTCTATAAGCACTCCTTCCAATGTTGTCTTTCCATAAATAGCCACAGGTGTTGGGGAGTTGGGCGATTTGACTCACTGATTGACAGCTGTTGGATTCCCTCTTGCTAACAGAGCTGCTGTGAGTAAAGAACTCTCAGTCCAGCAGCCAACCAAACCACAGCACTGGTGGTTTTGAACACCTTATGGATGCCTTGAGGAAATTACCTGACAACTGCTGCAGCACAACTTCAGCTCCCGAAGAGGCAGCTCCAGCCATGGCTCTTTCAAACAGTTTGCACTGCACTTTTGGCTGTCATAAGCCTCAGTGAACTTAGATGACCCTCTGACAAACCAAGGCCAGAGGGGAAGCATTTGCCTTGGTAGCCTTGCACATAATAGGCAAGTGCTCTACCACTGATGTGTATCCCTGGCCCATCTCTGTTCTATTAAATTTATCACTCCTCTTTACTATTTTCCAAAAATGTGTTGACATCATTAGTCCATTTTTGTCTCTGTATGTCTTTTGTTCTGTGTGTCTGTACATTTCAAATTCATTTTATGTCATTTTAAGCAAGGCCTTGGGAGGAAGCAGTTACAAACATCTGTTCAATGCATGCTCAAATGGATGTCCTCTGTGCAGTTTCTTAAATACAAGTATTGAGTTACTTCAATAACAGGGTCTTCAGATGTGGTATTCCCTCTCTATAGCAGGCTCTTCTTCCTTTTTCTTTCCTCCAGGATATTCATTCATTTGATGTACTTTGAATTATGAACCAAAGAGATATGTCCTAACTCCTTACACTTGCGAAACTAGATCTTCTTTGGAAGTAGATCTTTGTTGCTGTTGTTAGGTGCCGTTGAGTCAGTGTCGGATTCATAGTGACCCTATGTACAACAGGCAAAACGCTACTGTCTGCTTCTCTGCTATTCCTAGGATTCTTAACAGCTGATTGTTTTGGGCAGTGGGTTTCTGTGTCCTTCTCCCAAGCCTACAGCACCTGGTGTTCTCAGGTGGTCTCCCATCTAAGTACTAACCAGGTCCCACCCTGCTTAGTGTCCGAAATCTGACAGGATCTGACGACACAGTGGTACACTTGCAGGCAAGGCCTTTGAAGATGTAATTAAGTGCAGAATCTTGAGATGAGGTCATCTCAAGACTGGTGACCAGTATTCTTATGAGAGAAAGGAGAGGGAGATTTAAGACATACAAACACCAAGGAGAAGACCCAGAAGAGAGGATCGCATGAAGAAAGAGGAAAAGATCCAACGGATGCTGCCACAAGCCAACGAACTCTAAGAGCCACCCGAATCTAGAAGAGGCAGGAAGGGTTCTCCTCTTAAGTCTTTGGAGAAAGCAATATGTTGATTTTGTGATTTCTGACCTGCAGAACTGTGAGAGAAAAAATTTATGTTGTTTTCAGCCACCAACTTGGTGTTCATTTTTTGCAGCATCCCAAGGAAATGAATATATCTGGATAACTTCACTTACTCTGCAGGCCTTTGCCTAAATGTCATGTGCATATAGGTCTCCCAAGTTTGGTCCTCATACAACCTCATTGTGTACTATATTTTTCCTTTGTAATAATTCAACAATTTCACAGTGTAATTACATCTATACTTCTTTGTATATACATGCATCAGTCTTGTTCAGTCTTGTATCTTCAGGCCCTGATATAGTATTAAGCATGCAGTAGATGCCAATTCAGTCGTTCATTTATTATTCTGAAATGTTATCCTTAACTTTTTTCAGTTCTACTCATCCTTGATCATATAGTTGCAAAGCATTTCCTTATTATTCCAAGTATGTTACCTGAGACCTAAGCCTATAATTTTGTAATTACTTTTTCATGAGCACATAATTTACCATCCAACTCCACTATAAGGTTTTGGCATCTCATTTACTTACTCATTAATCCACAAATATTTAGTAAAAACCACCTACATGTAAACTATAGTACCAGCTACTATTAGAGAGCCCAGGATAAACGAGACACAGCTTCTATACCCAAGATCTCAAGTTAGAGAGAGAGCACAAATCTCAGTATAATACCTAATGTAATAAATGAAGTAGAAGAGGTAGAATGTGCAGGAAAAAAATTTAGCTGGAGAGACGAGAAAAATCTTTGTAAATGAGGCAAAATTTAAGCTCCCTATATCCTCACAGTATCTGTCATGGTGGCAGCATATAAGTGGCAGCAAATAAAGTGGTCATGGTGATGGACCTGCCAAGACTTAACAATAATTTATCAGTGCTATGAAGATTTGGGAGGCAGTCAGAAGCACAGGCAACATAACACTCCCACTTCATCTCTGATCAGGGATTCTGGAGGATTCTAGATCTGTTATTTGTAATTAAGTATTCTCAATGCTGCAGCAAGGCATTTTCCAAGCAAGTTTATTTCTCTTTTGAACCTATACATACCTCTGTTTTTACACATAGTGCAGCTATATATTATATTAGTGTATGTTCATATTGCACAACTATGTATTTGAGTGCTCTCTCCATCCATTTGTAAGCTTAGTAAGGACAGTGCACTATTCACCCCTGAATGCCTTTCTCCTAACAAAATGCCTGGCATGTAATAGGTGTGCAGCACTACCAAAAACTAGTTCCTACGCTGGATAATTTCTAAGAGTCAGCCTTTGGTTTGGCTTGGTTTTTAACTATTACTATATGTGTGCCCATCTGAGGTGCCTGTAAGGAGGCCTTAGGCTGGATCGGTGCTGCTCAGTTCTCAGATCGGCACCCACTGCCCTATTTGTTTTGTGTTTCTGTAAATAAGCGTAGTGTGGCAATTCATCCACAATGAAGCAAAGGATAGTAATAGCCACACCCTCTGTCTCACAAATATTGGAATGTGGACATATTATTCCTGATGGCAATTGAGTAATGGGGAATACAAGCAAGGAAAAGAAGAAGCCCACCAGCACTGGGGAGTTGCCAGCCACACACACACACACACACACACACACTCACACCCAGATATCACTCTACTTCAAAAGACACAATACAAAAGATTGACTTACTGACTTGGCCCCACTGTTTCCATATGCCTGCAGTTTGCTCTCCTGCCTCACCTAGAAGCCCAGCTTCACTGTTATTTAAGAACACCTTTTGGAAGAGATGACTTGTGCACTATGATAGTAGCCCTCTTGGATCAGGGTAGCGGACGTTTTGGGTGGATGATCCCTTCATATTCCTTTTTTCCACTCCTAAAGATACTTTCCCTAGCTTCTATTTTGTTTTGCATTAGGCAGCCCACACCAGTGACCCACTTCAGAGCACTGCCAAGGCTACCAGGGCCAACAGCCCAACCTTGCAGAGGGGCAGATGTGCCTGGGAGTCTAACTCTCCCTGGAGGGTGGTGCTTAAAGAGAGGGCAGATGCACTCATGCATGGGAGAGCCCATCTCCCTTGTCTTATGTGGGTCTACATTCGGTGTAATTTATACTCCAGAGTTCCCAGCGACATACTGAAGCTGAGACTTGGCCCTAAAATTGCACACTTGCTTCACTTCTTCCCTTCCCCTGCCTTGCTGTCTTATTTCCTTAAGGGTTTCTTCCAGGAGCATCTCATTATTAATTCACTGGCTCACCAATCCTTGTCTCAGAGCCTGCTTTTGGGAAAACTGAGCCAAAAGCTGTGGGTTCTGAAGTGGGTCCTGCGAGGCTGACTCTAAGCATGAGGTTCTAGTGGTGGGTCACTTGCCAGCCAGATGGCAGCCAGGGCTCAGACACTGGCGGGCAGGGGGTAAGAGGAGGGTAAATAGCCCCAGTCACATTCAGAACCATGATCAGTGAGGTTCTCACTGTGGGGAATCAGGATGTCCACAGCAGGAAAGGCACTGGCCTATGTAATCTCTCTGTTGAGAAGTAAGAGGGAAATGATAGTGATAAGGACCATGAAATTGGTCATTATTCCTGGGCATCAGTGGTGCCCTGAAGAAACAACGACAAGCTCAAGTGTAAAAGTCAGAAGGCCTCCTTGGCAGCATTCAAAGACACTTTCACTTCCAGAAATCAGAGGGCATAATGCAATAAAGACCACTCCAGCTGGGTACTGCGGTGCGTGCCTTACAATCCCAGTGACTCGGGAGGCTGAGACAGGAGGATTGCAAGTTGGAAGCCAGAGGCAGCTTGCATAATTTAGGGAGACTCTGGTTAAACATAAAAAATTAAAAAGGGGCTGAGTGCAGCCCAGTGGTGGAGCCCTTACAGAATATGAATGAGGTCCTGGGTTCAACACCCAAGTATTCCATTAAAAAAAAAAAAAAAAAAAAAAAAAAAAGGGCTGGTCGAGCACCTAATGGTAAGAGTAGCAGAACATCAAAAAAGCCTCAATTTGCAGTCTTGTCATGTCTCCTAGACCAGAGGCAGAGCCCTGTTGGGGAGGGAGTGTGAACCGGAGGCTTGGGATAGCAATGTCTGGGGGATGGACTTGGAACCTCAAACCCTCTGAGTTTGCCAAAGGAGTAGCTTCCACTTGCTGGGGGACAGCCGCACACCCCTCACTTGAAGATGGCAAAGAGGTTCAAGCAAGGCAGATGCCTTGTGCTCCACAAGCCAATCCGTGCCCTCCCCAAGTCCAGCAGCCTTGAAACATCCAGGATCATGTGTTGAATATTTGGTGCCCAGCTAGGGGTGCTATTTTAACAGGTTATGGAAACTTTAGGAAGTGGGGTCTAGCTAGGGGAAGTAGGCCACTTGGGGGGTTGTTGTTGGGGGCTATCTCTTGCCCTGGCACTTTCCTGTGCTCCCCTTTTGCTCTGTTGCTCTCCTTCTCCACTCCCTCCCCACCCCCCATGATGAACTGATCCCTCTGAAACCATGAGCCGAAACAAACCTTTCCTCCCCTATTTCTCTCAGGTATTTGGTCACAGCTATGCAAAAAGAGCTAACACAGTGGCCTGACTGGAGAAGTATTGGCTCTGCCAAGGTAAGAACGGGAGTGCTTGCTGAAGGAACTTCAAGATGTGGCAGATCTTCCCAGGAGGTGCTGGAAGAAATGAATGGAGAAGTGGTTTTTAAAATAAAAGCACTGTCCCGTGACTCAGAATTCCTGCTGTGGCAATGGAGCTAGTCCCAATGTGCTATTGAAATGGCACATTTGGAAGTTTATGGAGAAAAATGGCTCCTATAAAAAGAGTTGAAGATTCCAGAAATACCTTGGCAGTGTGTTAAGAATAGTTTTTAAAGCCTCAGAAATAAGAAACTGTCAGAATAAATCTATTATTTAAGTCATGTGGACCTGCCAGTTATCTATGTTCCTTGCACAGATCCAAAGGACACTCACTTCACTTATACAACCAGGAATGTACTGAGAAGGGGGGGCACAGCACTCTCGAGACACTCAGTTATGGGATCCTCTACTGCCTAGGGTTAAGAGTTCCATATGCCGTTACAGAACTGTTCTCCTTAACAACAATGGGGAGGTTAGGATTCCAGAACAGCAGAAGCTAAATGGTGGCTCTTAACCACTGGATGCAGTGAACTTAGTTGCCATAATGGCTCATTGGAAGAAGCCACTAAGAAACTGCACTGTGGTCCCAAGAAATGATCCTGAAAGATAGTCATGAGGGGAAACATTTCCAATAAGCTGAATTTGACATAGTACATCTGGTCACCCACCTGGTGTAGAGAGAGAAGTGGTCTGGCGTAAGGTCATCATGAACTCTTGCATTAAGAGATACCTAGTGGGTAGAGCAGTAGGACCAGACCACTCCAGCATGGAGGGACAGTATAAAACTGACATTGCATAAAATTGCTACTGCACAATGATAATAAAAAGCACACTGACTTGTAGGTATTTTTATTATTGTTTGTAAATTGTCTTCAGACAGTGCACACTCTTGTTGCCTGTACAAGAAAATGGACCAGTTTCACCACCATCACCTTCATTTGCCACAGTTCCTAAACTGTGATGAATGGTTCCATTGGATAGTCAGCGGCCTAAAAGGAGTAAGACTGGGGACATGACAGCTTACCGGCCTGTAGGATGAATCCATTGCAGAAGAGGCATTGAGCAATGAAGGACCTGCCCACACATCTGCCATCCCTGACCACCTGTGCCAGAACAGAGATGGTCAAGACAGAGGCTTTTATGGACACAGGTTGATTGTGTCCCCCAGGGTTCATGCATTGGAAGCTTTGTCTCCAGACAGTAGGAGGTAGTAGGACCATGAAGAGGTGAGACCTAGGAGCAGACCATTACATCACTGGGGGCACTGCCCACCAAAGGGTTGAAGGTACTTCTCATAGGATTCTGGCTAGTTCTTGAAAGAGTGATCATAAAAGAGCAAGTCTGGCCCCTCCTCGGACTCTGTCTGGCTTCCTGACTCTTCATATCTTTCACTCTCACTGTGTTCCTGCCATGATGCCATAAGCTATGATGTGATATAATGAAAAGGGCTTTATTCTGAGCCAGCACCATGCTATTTGGACTTTTAGCCTCCAAAACTGTGAACCTCAGGTGAATGGTTAGCCTCAGGTATTTTGTTACAGCAATTGAAGATAGACTAATAGAGATAGACTAATGCAGGGCTCAGATGATAGACTTACTTTCATCAATGTTAATTTAACTATTGCTGCTGCTAGATGTCTTGTTTATTAGTAGCAAGGACCAGCACTGGGCTCTCAATATGGTACTTTCCTTTAAGGAAACCAGGCAGCCTCATGTTGGTGGGTTGATCAAATATCTTTAGGGTTGATCTTGATTGAGATTGCATTCTTGCCCATAGTACTTTGTTATCCCACATAACAAAGCCACCAACCAAGGAAGTCACCTAATAGTGAATGAGTCAGAGCATGATCCCATGGCCACAAGATTCATTGCTCATCCCACAGACTACACAATCCAGAGATAGCTGGCCTGACAGAACATTGGAATGTTCTTAAAGATGTAGCAATGAGCTTGAAAATGGCATCCTGAAAGATCAGACCACACTCATTCTGGTATGTCTCTGAAACTAATGGCCTTTACCTGGTGATATGCCCCGCTCCCCACATAAGTACAGGACAGGAGCCCAGAATCTAAGGAGTAGAAATGCAAGCAGTACTGCTGGCACATCTACTGATCCACTTGGGAATATATTCTTCTTGTCTCTACAAGTGTAGGCACCATGAATCTCTCGATCCTAGTTGCCAGAGCAGGAATGTTTTCACAATAGGACACTGTAGGAGTCCTAATAAGTGTAAAGCTACAGCTACCACCTGGTTATATAGTTTTCTTCTTGCCAATAGAATAAAACAAAAACCAGGTGCAGTGGTCATTCCTATAATCCCAGCTACTTGAGGCAGGAGGATCACAGGTTCAAGGCTAGAAGCAGCCTATGCAATTTAGTGAGATCCTTTCTCAAAAATTAAAAGTAAAAAAGGCCCAAGGGTGCAGCTCAGTGGTGGAGCACCTGCCTACCAGGCACAAAGCCCTAGATTCAATCCCCAGTACTGAAGGGGGAAAAAAGGCAAAGAAGAGAGCTACTGTCCTGGCAGAAGAAGTTGATCCTGTTCATCAGGATATAGAGCTACTGGTGTAGAGTAGGCAAGAGGGGTGTGTTCAAGAGTCAAAGCATCCACTGGGCCAATTCCTGGTGTTTTCATGCCCAGTTTTAGCTCCAAGTGCACAACTGCAGCAAAAATGGTGTGACACAGGCCTGGTGACAGCACCTCAGAGCTTCTGGGACACCTCATCAAGTAAGCCATGTAGGCCAGCAAAGGTGCTCTTGAGTGTGAGAAAAACTAGGATGGGTAGTAGAGGAGAGTTATGTGATAAAAGACGGTCAGTCATGACCTCAAGCTCACTTCAGCACTAGGGGTTTGAGCTGAGCTCACCCCCGGAATCTCTTGAGGGAGCCATCACAGGGTAGAATGGACATAAGGTGGGACCTGATTGGATATCAGTGCTCGAATGAATGGCTGGTAGAGCTATCACAGGTGTTAAATCCAGATCCTCTCCAATTCCCTCACTTTGTCAGCGAGCTCCTCCTCTGTCTTCTATGTTCTTTTGTTTTTAAGGTCTTGTTCCTACAACTTTCTTTATGCAGTTGCCTCTTTCCACACTTGTTGAGCCCAAGGTGCCCAGGAGCTTCTATCCCCTGCAGAGGCCTTAACCAGTGACTAATGAGAAGGCCTAGGAGTCAAGATGCCTTTCCTCAACTTTCCCACAACCTCTGAGGGGTAATTTCCTCTCCTAAGCTCACTATGCAATCATGCTGAGTAGGCTCAGAATGGACCTGTGACCAGCAGAATTCTAAGATGGCAGCCAGTGACCCAAACCCTTATACGGCCCCTCCCCTGGAGTATATGCAGGACCTGTGAATGTGATGGAATACCACTCTTATGATTATGTTGCATTACATGTACAAGAGGATTTTGCAGATATAACTAAGGTCCTTAATCAGTTGACTTTGATTTAATAATAATAATAATAATAAAGGAGAGATTATCAAGGAGTGGGCCTGACCTACCTGAATGAATTAAAAGAGGACTTAGGCCTTTCCTGAGGTCAAAGAGATGCTCTGCTGCCTACCTTGAAGAAACAAGCCACCCTGAGTTCTACAGCTACAAGGAAGGGAATTTTGCCAACAGCATGTGAGCTTAGAAAAGGATGCAGAGCCTCAGATGAGACTATAGCTCCAGATGACACCTTGATTGCAGCCTCATGAGACCCTGTCCAGAGAACATGGCTACCTGTGCCTGGACTTCTGACTTACAGAAATGATGAGATAATCAGTTGTTGTACAAGTCACTAGGTTTGTCATACAAAGCAGTAAGAGGTTAACATAGCACTAAATTCTCACCTTTGCTCACCATCTTTCCTTTTCCTGACCTGCATTCCCTATTCCCTTGCCAATTTCTCCAAGAAAAAATTCTTTAATCAATCACTTTAATCAATCACATAAATCCATGACACAGGGTCTACTTCTGGGAGCTCAAACCTGTGACAGCCGCTTCCCTTCCCAAGTACATCTTCAGCCACTGCTCAAAAATAACCTCATTTCATTTTCATCTCTCCATTCCTTTAATTTAATTTTTGTCCTCAAATGCTCTCTTCTTGAAAAGTGTAGCTTTGGAAGCACAGTTAGCTTGGGTCACTTCGGGTCAATTCCTGCCTCATTTAGAATCTGCACAAAAGAAGGTATGATAATGGAGCACTCTATCCAGTTGCCCTCTCCCAGCAGAAAGGCTGAATTGAAAAGGGACCCATCTAGTGTGTTCCATGGGACATAGGCAGAGCCCCATTAGATGATACTATGAAGTACAGGAAATGAACATCAGAATTGTGTTCAAGGAGATTTTCAGCCATGGCTGTGTCTCATATCTACACTGGGATATCAAGTGGCTGGGAACATAGCTCAATGGTACAGGGATTACCTAGCATCTGCAAGGCCCTGGGTTTGATCCTCAACACTACAAAACAAATAAATATAAATAAAATATAAAATAGGACATCAAATCAGTGATGTTGTTGTTTGGAGGGAATTATCCAACCCTCATCTTGCCCCTTGATTGGTAATCAAGGATCTCCCCTTGATTGCCCAAGAAGTGACATCTGGTTTCACTCTTTATTTGAATATCACTCCTAAATTGGTTGCACCTAGCCCCTCACGCCCCCACCTGATTGTCATCTTGAGGCAGTTAAGGAAGTTACCCAAGGACTACATAAACAAAGCTTGCTCTCTCGCATGGACCACCCGTCAAGATAGAACTTTCTCTGCTATGGACCATTGGCAAGGAAAGGACTCTCCCTGGATTCAACCAGCAACACAGAAGCATCTCTCCTCATGACTACTGAGACCAGGACAACTAGATGGCACTCTCAAGGAAAGATGGACCACAAGCAAACTGAGGAAGGCCTCTTGGACCCAGCACCAAGAGGCCAAAGCTGAGGACAGTCTCCGGTCCCAGCGCCAGAGACAGAAGAACCACAGCTGCCCTTGAGGCAGTATAAGAGCTGCTAACACTTGTTATAACTGTACACTTGTTTAGGTTCCTCTCGGGGCAAAGAGACAATAAAGAGCTTCTGGTCCCCACAATGCAAAAGCACCCAACGCTTTTCCTTTCTCCCCTCTCATGGTGTTCCCGAGGGCTGCAGGAGTCCGTGTCCTTCACCCAAGGGTCCTGAGTGACTTGTGTTTAGTTATCAGTGTACATGGCCATGCCTCCTGCCCGAACATCCAGGCTGGACCAGTGAAGTTGTTAGGTGCCATCAAGTTGGATCCAACTCATAGCAACCCTATGTGCAACAGAACAAAACACTTCCCAACACTGTACCATGCCCAGCACTATGTGAGTGCTTCTCTGCTATTCATAGGGTTTTCAATGGCTGATTGTTTGGGGACTGTTTTCAGAGTGAACTGCCAGATACTTCTCCTGTTTTTGTGGTACTGGGGATCAAAACCAGGACTTCAGAGCACACCAAACAGCTCTCTACTAACTGAGTTAACCCCAGCCATTTTTCAGTGATAGATGAAGCAATAATCAGAATTCAAGGAACTGAGCAAAAAGAAAGGTGGAAAACACTGAAGGGGAGTTTAAAGAACACTTAGTGCCAAGCAAAAAGGAAGTCATCTGAGTGAATTATATTTATAGTAGAGGCTAATGCCAGAAGCTAAGTTTTTGTTTGGTTGGTTTTTGTTTCAATTTTTTGGGTTTCATCTGTCTGTTTGGGGCTGTTGTTTGTTTTTGAGACAGGGTCTCATGAGGTAGCCCCAGCTGGCCTGGAACTCACTATCTAACCCAGGCTGGCCTCAAACTTGCAATCCTCCTTCCTTAGCCTCCCAAGTGCTGGAACTACAGACATGTGCCAATTTGCCCAGCCAAGAAGCAGATCTTTTTACCCACTCCTGGTTCATCCAAGAAGGTTTAGTTTGATTGTTAAAAAGAGTTAGAATGGGGTAAAAAGTAAGAACACAGTTGACCTATGTCTTGTTTTCTAGTTCAAGTTTTTTTTGTTCCCACTTGAGATAGGAATTCCCTCAACTGCGTGGCTCATAGATCTTCAGACAACTCTAGTGTAACACTTAAGTGATAAGTAATTCATTTTTGGACAATTCTAACACAGCTCTCTAATGAACCAAGTCCTGCTTTTATGACTCTGCTGTTTAGTCTGCCTTATTCCAGTCTCTGAAATGGATGTGGAGAAGTCTGTTCCTTGTTCCACTTGTCCAGTATTGGTCATTTCTCATGTCCTGTCCCTTGAAGGCTCAACCCTGCTCATTTCTGAAAACCATGGAAATCCAGTCAGGTAACAAATGAGCACTCTCTCTTCTTGTGAGTGAATATGGAAACAACTGCTGTACCAAAGATTGAGAAGGCCCTGGATGTCTGTGTGAACACTGAGTGTCAGCCTGCCTCTGTTCTTCACTCCTCA
This sequence comes from Pedetes capensis, assembly GCA_007922755.1. Taxonomy (NCBI): domain Eukaryota; kingdom Metazoa; phylum Chordata; class Mammalia; order Rodentia; family Pedetidae; genus Pedetes; species Pedetes capensis. The sequence goes on from VMDO01002500.1 coordinate 50,295, forward strand.
CAGAGCAGGCAGAGCCAGTCTGTCTGGTTGGTCCATGAGAGTTCTTGACCCCCATGCAGCTTCCTCTTAGAAACAAAGCTTAGCCCTCAATGCCAGTATGAGAGACTATAATCCAGATTCCTTTCACTGAGTTTATTCTATCTTCTTCTTTCCAAGACTATTGGTATTCCTTGCAGTGACTCTACTCTGACAATCTTCCCTGATTTATGGTCCTGGAAATCACCTGGTGTTGAAACTCACTGTTACCCAGAAGTCCTACATGTAATACTATGCCCATTGCTCCCCAAATCAAAGTTCCCTCTCTTAAAGAGTACTGCTGACCTGCTGGCCTAGATTCACCTGAGAGTTTGCCATACACCCATGGACTTGCTAACTTGTCTGTGTACCTTTTCCTCAGGGGATTTAATGCATTGCGGGTTTCTTCATGGCACCAGCACACTCTGGCTCTCATTCATGGATTCTACTATTTGGAATGTCCCAGAATGCCATGCGGCTTGGATTGTGAGTTATGACATATGACTGAAAGAATGTTAGAACTTAAAAGAATCTTACAGACAAGAAAACAAACCCAGAGGCTAGTAGCCTTTCCAGCAGGTTATGATTAAAAACTAATTACTTCCCACATAGCATAGCATTTGGTATATAATTAACAGGCCATACCCACTTGGACTTTCTTTTCTGTTAACTTGAATTTATTCCCAATTCATGAGAATTTTTAGAATTAGTATATGTACAATTAAAATAAACTTAACATTTATTGATCTATATATGTCAAGTACCATGTTAAGTGTTGAAACACAATGATATTTAAGATAGAATTCTTACGAGGTTCACAAAACAATAATAGCTTCAGTTAACAACTCTGCTTGAATAGATGTAGTAATCTTTATAGGTGTGTAAGGAGGGTCACTGGATTTCAAATGGATTCATATGTATAAGGTTAATATATAATAAACAAAGAAAACAATGCAAATGTGTACAGAAACAAAGATATTCTTGCAATTTGGTTATAAATCAGCATTATAAATTGTATGTTTCTTACTGTGTTAGTTTCTTGTTGCTGTGACAAATAAGAGAAACAACTTAAAAGGAGAAAAGATTTATTTGATCTTATAGTTTCAGAGGTTTCATGCATAATCGGCAAGGTCTGTTGTTTCTGAGCCTTGGTGAGGCAGACCATCATAACAGAAGGGAGTGGCAGAGAAAAGTTGCTTACCTCATGGCAGCCAGAATTACAGAGAGGCAGAGAAGTGGCCAGGGATAAGATACCTTTCAAATGCATCTTTGAAGAATGCAAGATTTATTGGGCTAGGGAAGCTTCCACCTAGATTTCAAGGGAAAGCCTGAGAAGCCAGGCAATGTTGACAGGGTCTGTGTCCCTGCAGGCAGCCACAGAGAGGGCCATGTCTGAGGTTGTGAGAGTGAGGCCTAAGCTATAAGAGAAGCCCAAGGAAGTTGGAGATGCCAGGAACATGGGACATCTGCCAACAAAAGCTGTAGGTAGTGAGTAGGGCCAGCTTATGAGAGAGGCCATGTGGGCATAGCTAGCAAGGCTATAGGGGCAGGGATGCCTAAACCCTTTGGAACTCACACCACACCACCACATGCCCCAGGTACAAGACATGGAGCTATAGGATTTATGTTTGCCCTGTTGGGTTTTGCTCTTGCTTTGGCTCAATCCTTCCTTTCTATTCCTACTTCCTCCAGCCAGGCCCCACCTTCTATAGTTCCCACCATCTACCAAAATAGTACCATAAGCTGGGGACCAAGACTTCAACACATGAGCCTGTGAGGTACATGTCAAATTCAAATCATAACACTCTACTCCTGGACCCGAAGGCTCATGTCCATCTCACAGTGCAAAATGCACTTAGCGCATCTCCAAGATTCCCCAAAGTCTTACTAATTCTAGCATTGCTCAAAATGTCAAGTCCAAAGTCTCCTCTGAGACTCAAGAGAAACTTAGCTATGAGTCCCTAAAAAAATCAAAAAGAAAATTATATACTTCCAACCTACAATGACAAAAAGTAAGCAATCTCATTCCAAAAGGAGGAATGAGGAATTACTGTCTGCATCCCTGTCAGCATTCTGGTCTCCTGACCTCCTGCCAAAACCACCCATTAAGCTGTACTTATAGAATTCCAGGCCTACAACCATACCACTGTGGCATCTGATCCCATCAGATCTCAGAAGCTAAGCAGGGTCAGGCCTGGTTAGTACATGGATGGGAGACTGCCTGGGAACAACAAGTGTTGTAGGCTTGGGAGAAGAACCCGGCAACCCACTCCCAAAAAATCAATCAGCCATTGAATACCCTATGAATAGCTAAGAAACATTAACATAATAGTGTTTCACCTATTGTACATAGGGTCACTATAAGCCAGACACTGACTTGACAGCACCTAACAACAAAAACAATAGAATTCCAAGTATTTATAGCCTGCATCTCCAAAAGTTTCCAATTTCCTCCCATAAATCAGTTCCAAAGGCTTCTAAACCACACAGTCAGGTAGTCACAACAACTCCACTTTTCAGCATCAACTTTTTGTAGTAGTCAGTTTCTTGTTGCAGTGGCAAATACCTGAGACAAACAATATAAAGGGAGGAAAGATTTATTCTGGCTCATGGTTTCAGAGGCTTCAGACCATGGTCAGTTGCCTCCATTGTTTGTTGGCCATGGTGAGGTAGAACATCATGGCAAACGAACATGGCAGAGCAAAGTTGCTCAGCTTTTGGCATCCAGTAAGCAGACAGAGACAGAGAAGGGGCTAGGGACAAAATACCTTTCAAAGGTATGCTCCCGGTGACCCACCTCCTTCAACCAGAACCCATCCCATCTCCTAAAGTTTCCACCACCTGTCAAAATACTGCTACCAGCTAGGGACTAAGCCTTCAACAGAGCCCATCTGAGATACTTTATATTCAAACCATACCATTTAGCCAGTCTTCCAAGAACAAAATCACACTGCAGTATTTTTTCCTAAAAATAAGATTATTTATTTATTTATTTATTTACTAAAGCCCAGGGTCTTTCACATACTAAGCATGCACTCTACCACTCAGGTATACCCCTAGCCCCACAAGATTCTATTTTAGTGAAAGTTGGCAATACAAAAATGATCAGAAATAGCTGGGCACTGTGGTACACACCTGTAATCCCAGCACTCAGGAAACTGATGCAGAAGGATCACGAGTTTGTGGCCAGCCTGCATAACATAGCAAGATTCTGTCTCAAAATAAAAAAATAAAAAAGGGGGTGGGAGTACAGCTGTGCATGAGGTCTGGGGTTCAACCCCTCTCCCATACTGAAAAAAAAAAAGACCAGAAGTGACTGGGAAAAAACAAGATTGAGAACAAAAGACAGATGTGAGAACAAAAGATAGATGTGAGACTAGAAGGTTGGGCAGAATCCTTTGAAAAAGATAGTAAAGGATATCAGTTAAATAAAAAAAAAAATGATCTTATAGAAGGATGCTAGGGCCCTCTATCAGTCAGCTGGGTGCAATCACAAAATTGCACTGACGGGGTGGCTAAACAGCAGCATTTTCTTACCTCCCAGTCCTGGAGGTTGGAAGTCCAAGGTCAAGTTGCCTCCAGAGCTGGTTTCTGCCAGTGCTGCTTTTCCTGACTTACAGATGATTACCTTCTTTCTGTATCCTCACATGACCTTTCCTCTCTGCCTGCTTGGAGTAAGAGCTCTGGTGTCTCTTCCTCTCCTTTTGGGACCCACCCTGTCAGATTAGGGATCCATCCTTATGATGCTATTTAACTTTAACTACCTCCATCAAGGCCCTTTCTCTAAATATAGTCACATAGGAGGTTATAGCTTCAACATATGAATGGAGGGGCGTGATTCAGCCCATAAAAGGCATCTGCTCAGGTATTTTTTTTCCCCATTATCACGCTTTATCCCTACATCTTTCCTTGAAAATTGTCTTGTGCATTCACAAGAGAGAGAGACAAAAAAGAACTCGTGTTTGTCAGAGTATCAGCTGTGCCGCTATAATACAATGTGTGCTGTGTGAGTAATGTGCCTATCAGTCTCTGGGGAGCTGCAGTACCTGAATTCACCTACTCATCTATTCTATATAATATGCAATACAGAAGCAACCCTTCATCTTCTCCTGCGTTGACCAAATCAATTATTAACAATTTCCAAACTTACTCATAATTTTGTTCAGGCTTTGCTGTCACTGGATATATTGGTTTCATTCTCTTTTTTAGCAGTATTGCAAATTTTCTATGTAAGGTTACATCGAGATCATATATTAAAAGTAGATTGATGGATTGTTGATATCTGATATGAAATAAAAATGAAAATATTATGAAAGTCAAATGTAAATTTGGATTAGATATCTCCTTTGAACACTAAAATAAATAGCAATAATTATGTTAGTTAATTTTCTTAAGCTTTTTATGTATATTCATTCTTTTTCATCAAAAATTTTAGTTGTGAAAGGAGGCATAATAAGGTATCCCATTTTGAACTAAAGGCACTTGAAAAACAACAGATACAAAAGGGATACTCTGTCCTCTCCTTCCTCCCTGTTCAAGAAGAAACATTCTTACCACTAGAGACAGGGAGTCTAGGCCAAGAAAAATATGTACAAACAGATCTTGTTAGAAATAACTCTTCTCTTCCTTCTTCTTCCTATACATTTAATTACTTTTCCGTAAATGCCACACTTTGTTCAATCTACTGTCACTTCTTTGGGTTCTCATTTGCTTGTGGGGACTTGTATGCTGTCAGAAAATGAGATCTGTAGGATTTTCTCCTGTTAACATGTTTGTACTAGGCAGCTGTTTTAACTGTAGCAGAAAAACCAACTCAAACAAACTTATGGGGGAAGAGGTTTGTTGGGAGCTCACAGTTAGAGGACTAGTCCATAATGGCAGCAGGGCTAGCAGTCGGCAGCAGAAAGGCCTATGGCAAACGACCTCATGGCATTGTGGACCACCAGCAGAGAGTGACCCACAGGTCCAGCCTAAAAATTTCCAAAGGCCCACCCCTAGTGACTCACCTCCCAGGACAGCACCACCAGCTGGGGACCAAATGTTAAAGCACATGACGTTTGAGGACACTTTATATTCAAACCATGACAATGTCTATGTCACCTTAATTCTCAGGCCCAGCCAAAAACCTTAAGGCAGAATAGGAAAAGTTTTGCTTCCTCTACAGTTGCAAAAGTAATACATGACGTTTTTAAAAATTCCAACAACCCAGGAATATAAGGTAAAAAAAATTAAAATCTTATCCATCTTTACCTCTCTTACTCCCATACAATATAGAGGATTACTGTTAACAATATGATGTGTTTCCTTCTAAATATCTTCCTAAGTTCCTATGTATACACACACAAACACAAAGAGAGAGAGAGACAGATTGTTACTTTTAACAAAAATTGCATTATACTATGTTCATGTATGTTTTGCTCCTCAAATATGTTATAAATAAACAAGAGAAAAAGATGAAATAATAAATGCAGAATGTTGATTGTTCAGACTGAAAAATGGATATGGAGGTCTGGTACTCTCTTTATTTCTAGGTTTTAAAATATCAGAAAAGTCCTTCAATGTGAGTAAGTACAAAAGGATCCTTTTTTTATGATTATACAGCATTACATAAATTGAATGTACTATATTTTCTATTCCCCTCCTAATGAGTGTTTAGTCCCCCCCTTTTTTTATCTCTCGCAAATTATATGGCAGTTCATTTACTCATTTACTCACCTGTTAATTTAAAAAGATTTATTGAAGGCTTATATTGTGTTAGACTCTTTCATTTATATTTCTCTGTGTGTACATAAAAATAGTCTGGTCTAGTCTTTACTCAGTAAGGTAGAAATTATATCAATATATTCTTGATATTTTAGTGCAATACTAGGATAAATTTATCCATTCTATTAATTTGAATGTATAAACTAAACATGCAATTATTTTTAATGGAAATAGTAATGTTCCATCCTATAGCACCACTTGCAGAGGGAGACTTCGGGGATGATCAAGTGTCCCATTAGTTAAGTGATATTGTGCCTTGTATCTCTCCTTCCTTCACCATCTCCCAATCCTAAAGCAGAGGTCAATTCTAATTTAGGAAGAAAGCATTGGGATATTTCTAATCTAAAAGTATTGGACTTGATAGCATCACACCTACTATTTTACACCTCTGAGACTTTACCTAAGTTACAGTGAGTCCTTTCCATGTTCCTGACTTCAATCTTGGTCACTTTTCTAGGTTGGTCGTCGTTTTAAGATCAGAGGGCTTAATTCCTCTCAACTATTGACTCAGTGGTTGGGCTCTCTGATTACTTCTCTACTTGAATCTGGATTCCATTGCATCCAGAATCCGCCTTTATGTCATCCATAAGCCTCTTAAAACACTGGCTACCTTGTTTGTGGACTATTCTGACATCAATCCTGTTGTAGACTCCAGATCCCTTAAATCGCTTAGAAACTGTTCTGCTTACCAGTCTGGACTCCTTCCCACCAGCTCAGCAATGCTATTTGTCATTGTAGGGCCTGTAATACCTTACATGTCTGATTCAGGTCATGAATAACTTGTCATCTATGGCCTGGATCCATAATGAGACTCTATAAATACTCAAAATACTCAAAATACTCTCTACACCTCAAAAGTTTCATAACATGTTGCAAGAAATGGAATGAAAGCATAAGGGAAGAGTTTTTCTGAAGAGAGAAGCCAGAGAGAATCAAATTACAGTAGTTTAGTGAGGTTGGGAAATATCTAATCTATGTAAAGAGATAATAATTGGTATGAGTGATCTCATGAGGATGGTTAGAAATGAGTTTTCAATAATAACTGAAGTTATATAGTTATATTGTTAATAAATAGTAAATTCTACAAAATAGAAATTCTTAACCAAAATAAATTTAAAATAGTAGTTATCAACAAAAAGAAAGATAGCTTTCAAAAAAGTAATTGCCTGGAAATATTAAGTGATATCTCTTAATAATTCTCAGATATTAGAGAAATTAAAACCAGAATTATAGATTATTTTGAACAGCTACAGTGTTATTCTGCTTATCAAAACCTTTGAGATATAGCTAAAGCCACATTCAGAGAAATATTCAAAGCTATAAACATTTTCATTAATAAATAATAAAAATTGGAAGTTGGTCAATTAAGCATTTATCTCAATAAACAAAAAATCAAAATAAAGTATGATTAGGAATGTTGTATTACACTAAAATCAAAAATCATAAAGTAATGATAGTTTTTATTACAAAACTTATTTTTAAACTCTTGACAAAATATACCTACCATAAATAAAAATAAAATACAAGTGACAAACTATGAAAAAGCATGCAACATATGGCAGAAATATACACTTAGCACATATAAATATCTTTCCAATCAATAAAAATGAACAAACATTTCAACAGAAATATCAATGAAAATTAAACAGAAAATTCACAGAAATAAAAACTAAGAAACTATTATAGACATGAAAAGATTCTTCAATAAAAATCAAAAATAAAAAGAACATATATGTACACGCATACACACATATATATTTTTTAATTTTATTTTATTTATTTATTTTTTTGCCTATGAGGCTAAGAAAGATTTAAAGGAGCAATTTCACCAGAGCTGGCATGGGAATAGGGAAATTGGCACTCTCATCTGCTGCTGATAGAAGTGTAAACTGATAAAAATTTTATTTTGGAGAGTTGATTTTGACAATATGTTTCAAAATTTAAGCTTGTATATTAACCCCTTTAAGACAGTGGCCTAAACAAATGTGTTTAGCTCTCATACTTGCCAAAATCTCACTGACGTGATAGAAAATATGTAAAAGGAAGTTCTTCGCCTGATGGAAAAATCATAAATAAGAAACCTGCAGTCTAAAATACAGGCCTGCTGCACAGCTGAGCACCGCTCTCTGAATGGATTCTAGGAGGAACTCCAAGTTCACAGGGAACTGGAGTTGGAGCAAGTTGCAAAATAAGATAATTATTTGCACTGCTTATACACAGGATACCTGGTTGAGGCATTTGCACCCAAGGTAGGTATGATGACAACACATTTCTAAATAAATTGGAAGACCAACAAGAACGGTGCTAGAGTCCAAGAGGAAAGAGAAGCAAAGCCCACTGGAGCTTTGCAATTCCTCAAAAGACAAAGGAAAACAACATGCAAGATTAAATACACTATTCACTCTGAGTCCATGTTAAATTTGTCTTACTACGGTAAATGAGAGGCCTGAGCTTTGCTGGCCTTTTTCCATCTGTGCAGTCTGTACTCACTTGGAAGGGAATCTTGTTTTTCAGGTTCCCTGTCCACTATCCTATACAGCTCACTCTCTCCTCCTGTTCTTGTTGCTGTTGTTAGGTGCTGTCAGTTTGTATCTGACTCATAGCAACCCTTATGGGGTTTTCAATGGCTGTTTCAGTATTGCCTTGGGAGTGGATTACCAGGTCCTTCTCCCATTTTTGTGGTGCTGGGAATTGAACTCGGGACCTCAGAGACTGCAGCGCAGCGCTCTACCAACTGAGCTAAATCCCAGCCCCCTGTTCTTGTTAGGTGCCCTCAAATCAAGTCCTATTCACAGGGACCATATGTACAACAGAATGAAACACTCCGTGATACTGTCCCATGCCTGGCAATGTATGAGTGCTTCTCTGTTTATTCATAGGGTTTTCAATGGCTGATTGTTTCAGGATTGCTTCTGGAGCGGGCTGCCATGTCCTTCTCCCATAATTTACAGTGCTAGATAGCAAACCCAGGGATTCAGAGCACACAAAGCAGCACTCTACCAACTGAGCTAAACTCCATCCCTCTCATCTCTTAGTCATGAGAAAAACTATCATGGAACAGACCTTCAGAATAGTGGAGAGAGTCCAGGCCTGCTTGTAAACTGCATAATATTGTCTGCCATTGAAATGTGTGGATGAAGCTTGGCTTGGTGGTGTAAACCTGTAATCCCTGCACTTGAGCTTGAGGTCCCCTGGGCTAAACAGCAAGTGAAAGAAAGAAAAGAAAAAGGAAGGAAGGAAGAAAGGAAGGAAGGAAAGAAGGAAAGAAAAGGAAAGGAAGGGAGTCAGAGTCCCAGGACATCCAAAGCAAGAGCATGAAGACAAGCTTTAAGGAAAGCAAGCCTAGCATGGTGATGCACTCCTGTAATCCCGCAGTCCAGAGGCTGAGGCAGGAAGATTGACTTGAGTTGGAGACTGGCTTCATCTACACAGCAAGTTCCGGGCCAGCCTGGACTATACGGCAAAACTCTGCATTAAAACAAAACAAAAACAGAAAGAAAACTTCTAGAAATTTATACTAATTGTCCTTGGAGAGATTTAAACACAGAGAGAAATTGCAACAGATACAGATCTATCAAAAAAAAAAAAAAGTCAGTTAAGAAAGGAAACATGTCTTGGAAATTAAAAGTGTTTGCCACATGAGACTTATCTGAGCATTGTAAGAATGATTCAACATTATAAAATCTCTTCACTGAGCTTGGCACAGTGACTCACACTTTTAATCCCAGCAGCTCAGGAGGGTGAGGCAAGATTGAAAGTTCAAGGCCAGAGGCAGCCTTTGTAATTTAGCAAGACCTTGTTTCCAAATAAAAAAAATAAAATTTAAATGGTCTAGGGTTGCAGCCCAGCAGTATGGCACTTGCAAAGTACCTGTGGGGCCCTGGGTTCAACCCCAAGTACCAGAAAAGAAAAAGCAAAAGAAAAGGAAAAAGAAAGGAGGGAGGAAGGAAGAGAAAGGAAAGAAAGAAAGAAAGGAAGGAAGAAAGGAAGGAAAGAAAGAAAGAAGAAAGAAAGAAATCTCTTCATAATACTGTATACATTATTAACACATTGCAGGAAAGAAACATGCTTATATAGATACATAGAAAATATTTAGATAAAATTAAAAACTCACTGTTCACTAAAAATTTATTGAATTAAGCATACAAAGAGGTCTGCTTCCAGTGGTGCGGGCTGCAGCCTTTCTCTGACCCCTGTGGCTGACCCCCAGCCATGTTTCTTCCTCCATAGCCACCATATTGTCTGTGTGAGGAAAGGGGTGAGGGGCCACTGCCATATTGTCTACCACTTCTGCCACAGTTTGAGGAAAACAAGTCTGATAGGAGATCTTACCTCCAGCTGCCTCTGAACACAGTGACTGTCAGATCTTCAAACAGCAAGTTCCGCTTTGTCCACCAACTTATATTTTACACAGATGTTAATAGGCACAGACCTAGAGAGTACTAGGGTTACACGTCACATGTGGTGGAATGGGGAAGTCAAGTTGACCATCAGCTTGTTTGAAAATTATTCAGGGGTAAATATTGTGAAGTATTTAAAGCCATCAACATCACAAATAATGAAAAAAGTTGTTAAAATTATCAACCCAGTAAAAAAGAAGAGAATTAAATGTGAAATAAAGATTCTGGAGAATTCAAGAGGCAGTTCTAACTTCATCACACCAACATAATCACAGTGGCAGACATTGTAAAAGACCCTGTGTCATGAACCCCTACCTTGGTTTTTTAACACATAAAAAGCACAGATTTCAAGCAGTTGTACCAGACGTCAATGGACTATGATATTTGATTTTAGCTGGTATGAGATCTGAAGGCCAGGATTATTGTCATAGCTTGGGAATTATGCTTAGAGATGTGAAGCCCTATAAGGTCCTGACCGATCACAAGCATAGAGAGCTACATAACAGACTGGGATTTGGCTGAGTTTTACCATCCTGTGCAACAATGTAATGTTGAGTTGCTTCCTGATGTTTCAAAGGCCCTGAGCTACTTGTGGACTGTCAGATATATGATTATAGTTTGGATATGTGGAGCTTGAGTTGTATGCTGGCAAGTATGATCTTCTGGAAGGAGCCATTTTTCCATGGGCATGGCAATTATGATAAGTTTGTGAGGATAGGTAAGGTTCTGGGGACAGAAGATTTATATGACTATATTGACAAGTACATTGAATTACATCCATGTTTCAATGAAACTCTAATAAAGGATGGGAGCACTTTGTCCACAATGAAAACTAATACCTTGTCATCCCTGAGGCCTTGGATTTTCTGGAAAAGCTGCTGTGCATATAACAAGTCACATCTCACTCAAGAGAAGTCATGAAACACCCCTATTTCTACACTATTGTAAAGGACTAGGCCCAAATGGATTCATCTAGCACACCAAGGGGCAATACATGTGTTAGCACTGCAAAGATGATATCAGGGATTTCTTCAGTGCTAACCCCTTCACCCTTTGGACCTCTGCTGCCAACCCTCTTGGGATGCCTGTTCCAGCTGCCACTGGTGCTCAACAGTAATGACCCTACCTGTCTCCCAAAGTCTAAGCGTAGGTGGTGAAGCCCACCCTCTCCTGATGCACCTTGCACCTGGCAGAGAGGGTGAGACACTTCAGAAACACCAATGTCCGAACTAATGCTTGTGGATTTATGATAGTTCAGTCATTTAAAAAATTATAATAGGCTGATTTTCTTTTTTTCTTCTCTCTCTCTCTCTCTCAACTCTAGCTTTCCATAACCAAGGGGATTCCCAGAAATATTACCTGCAGGTGGAATATTTTACAGACAGATTTTTTTCTCCCCTTCTAAATTCAGGTCCTCATCGCTAAAGAACAAAGATAAACCAGCCTCAATCCCAGTTGCTGCATTTGACCGGAGATTTTTTTTTTTCCTATTCTCACCATTGTTCCCCTAGCATCATGTACTTTGAGAGGTTGTATCTCATGTTTTTCTCCAGAGATTATAAACATGTGGCTTCTCAAGGGAGGTGGGAAGGAAGGACGCAGGGAGGACCCAGTCAATCTGTAAGAGCAGTGTATTGCTAGTTATATCACTTTACTCCACCTGTGCTTCAATGGGATCATCCTGACCACTCTTGTAGAAATGTCCCTTAGCTATGTCAAGGTGTTGAAAATCTACCCAAAGCTCAGACGGTGGCTTTAGGGAATATAATGGCAAACTCTAAAGGAAGCTCATATCTCCTTTTATAATGCTTGTCAGCAACAAGAAGAGCTGACAAGTAAACATTCTGATGCAGGTAGGGTGTTTTCCTTCCTTAAGGCCATTTATGGTGACTATTTATTGTGCTTGACTCTTTTATGCCCTAGAATGCTGTAAGGGTTATAATGTTGAATCTGCACAGAAACTGAAAGCTCCAGATGTGCCAGATTTGTATGATTTGTATTTACGTTTGCACTGGATTATGATTTGAACAAGATAGTTTAGAACTGATGAATTCTTTCTTTTGAAGTGGGGAGGAGGGTTCTAAGTCAACACTCCACACGCCACTCTTGTAGCTCAGAAATCCAGGTAGAGCTGAGGCTGATGTGAAGAGCTGCAGGTAACTGGGCCTCCTCACCACCCCCCTCAGACCTGGAAAGAGCTGAAGGTGAACATAGAGGGCTTTGAAGTGTCATCCAAGAGCCTTTCAAAAAATATATATATTTTAAAAATGCTACTTAAGGAGTCACTCAGAAGCATGGAGGGAGTTTTAAAAAGACCCAGTGGGGAGCAGGGGTCAAGGGTTTACAGAGTAACAATTGTGTTGTTGGAAATTACCTCACCTGTATATTTTGTAGGAGGACTCTATTTCTCAGCACTACCTGCTTAGATGGCAAGAAATGGATGGTAATATAAGACCGCTGTGTTGGCAGTAATTCTGAAAGGTTTTAGAACTAGTTTTTAACTTTGAAGTGTCCCTGCCTCGTTCTTTTTTTTCTTTTCTTTCTTTTCTTTTCTTTTCTCTCCCTTTCTCTCTCTCTCCCTTTCTCTTTCTCTCTGTTGTGGTACAAGGGAGCTAAACCCAGTGCATGGCACAATTTTTTGCAAGCACTCTACCACTGAGATGCGCCCCCAGCCCATTTTTTATATTTTATCTTGAGACAGGATCTTGCTAAATTATGTAGGCTGCCTCTGGCCTCAAACCTGAGAGCCTCCTGCCTCAACCTCCCAAGCCCCTGGGATTAGAGGTGTGAGTCACCATGCCTAGCCCTTTTGTTTGTTTGTTTGTTTTTGTTTTGTTTAAAGTCAGAAATTCCCCCTCCTTATCTGAGTGCAGTGAAACACATCTGTCATCCCAGTATCTCGGGAGGTGAAGGCAGGAGGATTGCAAGTCCAAGGCTAGAGGTAACCTGCTCTATTTAGCAAGACCCTGTCTCAAAACAAAAAAATAAAAAAGGGTCTGGGAGTGCAGTTCAGTGGTAGAGTACTTGAAAAAGTATGTGTGAGGTCCTGAGTTCAGCCCCTAGTACGGCTAAATAAACTAAAATTAAAATTAAATTAAACTTAAAAAGAATACAAAAAGATAAGTTAAAACTCATAGTTTTGACATAAAATATCCAACATACATTAAATATGGTTACAAAACTAAATATAAAGTATCATGAACATCAGTTCCTCAACTTCAGCTTCATTGACAGTTTGAGATACATAATTCTTTGTTGTGGGGTTGTCCTATGCCTTGCAGGATATTTATTAGCATCCCTGGCCTCCACACACTAGATGCCATTAGTACTGTATCCCCTGTAGCTCTCTCTCCCATCCAAGGCTGTGACAATCAAAAATGTCTCCACTAATTGCCACAAGTCTGCAAGGGCAAAATTGCCCTGGGTTGAGAATCACTAATATAGATTAATATACAGCGATCTCCATTAAAGTTTTAACAATGAACTTCTCTGTGCTGTGGTATTAAAGAGTTCAATGTCATATGTTACCTGAATGTGTGTGTGTGTGTGTGTGTGTGTGTGTGTGTACAAATGGAAAATCATTGTCTAATTTTTAGATGGATTTTTAAAAATTGAGATATATTTTATATCACTGTCATTTTAGACAGGTTTACTAGACAGGAAAATCAGAGAGCAAAGTCATTATAGGACTAGATTTCATCAAATGTCTACTTTTCATGGCCTTCCGTGGAAGACTTGAGAATTCTAGGATGGATGACAGCAGTATGGATCTACTAAGCTGCAGGATAACTAGTTGTGGTTGTTGTTAGATGCCATCAAGTTGGATCCAACTCATAGCAACCCTTTGTGTAATAGAGCAAAGCATTGTCCAACATTGTGCCGTGTCCAGCACTATGTCAGTGCTTCTCTGGGTTTTCAGTGGCTGATTATTTTGAGATTGCTTTGGGAGTGGATTGCCACATCTTTCTCCCATTTTTTCTGTGCTGGGGATTAAACCCAGGATCTCAGAGGGTACAGAACATTCTACCAACTGAGCTAAACCCCAACCCACTAGATAAATAGAGACAGAAACAACCTATTCAATGAAATTATAGCTGAAAACTTCCCAAACCTAGGGAAATAAATATAGATTCAAACCACAGAGGCATCCAGAACTACAAATAGATTAGACCAGAACAGATCCTCTCTACATCACATTATAGTAGGAATACTAAAACTAAAAAGCAAAGAAATAATTTTAAGAGCTGCAAGAGAAAAAAATCAGCTCACCTACAAAGGCAAGCCTCTCAGGATACCATCACACTTCTCAATATAACTCTAAAAGCAAGGAAAGCTTGGTCTGATATATTTCAAGTCCTGAAAGCAAATAACTGCCAACCAAGAATACTTTAGCCAGCAAATCTATCCTTTAAAATAGACAGAGAAATAAAGACATTCCAGAACAAGCACACACATGATTGCCAAGCAAACATTGCAGAGGATACTTTAAGGAATTCTACACACTCAGGAGGGAGGAAGACAGCCTCTACCACCAGAGTATAGGAAAGAATAAACATCATGGGAGACATGGACAAATTAAAGAGAACTAGGGAAGACTCGGTCATATCTAATTTAAAAAACCAGCAAGCCCTGAATATGAATTTGGGAGAAAGAAAAGAACAAAGAATATCCAAACCAACCAAAAAAATACTCAACATAATTACAAGGACCAGCAAACACCTCTCAATAATAACCCTAAGTATAAGTGATCTTAACTCTCCAAAAGACAGAGGTTAGTAGATTGGATTAAAAATCAAGATCTAACAATTTGTTGTTTGCAAGAAACACATCTCACCCACAGGGACACCCACAGACTGAAAGTGAAAGGATGGAAATTGACATACCAAGCAAATGTAAGCCCAAAATAAAAAAGAGTAGCCATCTTTATGTCTATAGTCATACCACCCTGGTATCTGATCTCATCAGATCTCAGAAGCTAAGCAGGGTTGGGCCTGGTCAGTACTTGGATGAGAGACCACCTGGAAATAGCAAGTGCTGTAGGCCTGGGAGAAGCCCACTCCTGAAACAATCAGCCATTGAAAACCTATAAATAACAGAGAAGCACTGACAATAGTACTCGGCATGGCACAGTGTTGGGTATTGTCTTATTCTGTTATAAGTGAGTCATTATGAGTTGGACCCAACTCAACAGCATTTAACAACAACAAACCATCCTTCTATCAGATAAAGTAGACTGTAAGTTGAAACTAGTCTGAAGAGATAAAGAAGGCAATTCCATATTAATAAAGGGAGTAGTTGACCATGAAGATATAACAATTGTAAATATATATGCAACAAACCTTAGTGCACTCAATTCATTAAACAAAACAAAACAAAACAAAAAAACACTACTGGACTTAAAGGGATAGATAGGTCCAGATACAATAAGAGTGGGTGACTTCAATATTACACTCTCATCAATAGACAGAACATCCAGACAAAAATTCAACAAAGCAACCTCAAAGTTAAACACCATAATAGACCAATTGGACTTAATAGACATATACAGAGCATTCCACCCAAAAGCAACACAGTACACATTCTTCTCAGCAGCTCATAGAATTTTCTCTAAAATAGGTCACATTTTAGGCCATAAATCAAGTCTTAACAGATACAGAAAAATCAAAATAATTTCATGTATTTTCTCAGATCACAGTGAAATAAAACTAGAAATGAACAAGCAAAATTACAAAAACCATACAAATACATGAAGAATGAACAATTCACTCAAATGATCAATAAGTACTTGAAGAAATTAGAGAAGAAATTTTAAAATTCTTAGAATCAAATGACAATGAAAATACAGCCTACCAGAACCTTTGGGATAGAGTAACGGCAGTTATAAGGGGAAAATTTATACCTTTGAGTGCTCGTATTAAAATATTAGACTGGGCTCAAACAACTTAATGATGCAACCTCAAGTTGTTAAAAAACCATGAACAAACAAGACATAAAACCAGCAGACAGAAAGAAATAATAGCGATCAGAGCAGAAAATAATGAAATGGAGACCAAACAAAGTACAATAAAAAGAATTGAGGAAACAAAGAGGTACTTCTTTGAAAACATAAATAAAATTGACAAACTTGTAGCCAAACTAACCAAAGCAAAGTGAGAAAAGACTCAAATTAACAAAATTAGAGATGAAAAAGGGAAGATTACAATAGACACCAATGAAATCCAGAGAATCACTAGGGAATAGTTTGAAAAGTTATATTCTCAAAAAACTGGAAAACCTAGAGGAGATAAATTCCTAGACATATATGAACTGCCAAAATTAAGCCAAGAGGATACAAACTTAAACAGACTAATAACAAGTAGTGAGATCAAAGCAATAATGCAGAATCTTCCAACAAAGAAAAACCCAGGATCAGATATGTTCACTGCTGAATTCTACAAGATCTTTAAGGAAGAATGCTCCTCAAACTATTCCACAAAATACAAATGAAAGGAACACTATCACAATCATTTTATGAAGCCAGTATTACCCGGATACCAAAACCAGATAAAGACATGTCAAAAAATGAAAACTACAGACCAATTTCCCTGAGGACCTTAGATGCAAAAATTCTTAAACACTTGCAAATCAAGTTGAACAACACATTAAAAGATGATACACTATGATCAAGTTGGTTTCATTCCAGGGATGCAAGGCTGGTTCAACATACACAAGATAATAAATGTAAAACAGCATATAAATATACCCAGAAACAAAAATCACATGATCCTATCAATAGATGCAGAAAAGATCTTTTACAAATTTCAACATCCTTTCATGACAAAAGCCTGGGAGAAACTTGGAAATGAAGGAATATACCTGAATGTAGTAAAGGCAATATATAAAACTCTTGTGGTCAACATCATACTAAATAGAGAAAACTGAAAGCATTTGCCTTAAAATCAAGAACAAGACAAGGGTGTCCACTGTTTTCACTCTACTCAATAGTGATTGAACTATTAGCCACAGCAATAAAATAAGAGAAATAAAAGGAATCCACATAAGAAAAGAAGTCAACTTATCCCTATTACCCTATACTTAGAAGACCCAAAAGACTACACCAGAAAACTCTTAGAGATGATAAATACTTTCAGCAAAGTAGCAGGATAAAAAATCAACAAATAAAAACCAGCAGTGTTTCTGTATACCAATATCAATCAAGCAGAGAAAGAAATCAGAAAAACAATCCCATTCATAATAGCTTCAAAAATATCTAGGAATAAACCTAATAAAGGAGATGAAAGATCTCTATAATGAAACTTTAAAATACTAAAGGAAGAAATTGAAGATGCCAGAAGTTGGAAAGATCTCCCATGTTCATAGATTCAAAGAATTAATGTTGTGAAAAAGCAATCTGCAGACTTAGTGCAATCACCATCAAAATCCCAGTGACATTCTTCATTGAAGTAGGAAAAAATCCTAAAATTCATATGGAAGCATGAAAGACCCTAAATCACTAAAGCAATCCTGAGCAGAAAGAACAATGTAGATGGCATTATAATACCTCATTTCAAACTATATTACAGAGGCATAGTAACAAAGACTGCATGGTACTGGCACAAAAATAGACAGGTAGACCAATGTAACAGAACAGAGATCCAGAAAGAAACCCAGGCAGTTATGGCTATCTGATATTCAACAAAGGTGCTAAAAATATAAATTGGAGAAAAGACAGCCTCTTTAACAAATGGAACTGGCAGACTGGATATCTTCATGCAGAAGACTAAAACTAGTTCCCAATCTCTCACTTTGTACAAAAATCAGTTTAAACTTAATCAAGTACCTTAATTTAATATCTGGACCTTTGAAACTGCTTGAGGAAAACATGGAGAAAACACTTTACAACATAGGTATAGGCATGGACTTTATGAACAGAACCCCAACAACACAGAAAACAATAGCAAGAACTGACAAATGGAACTGCATGAAATTAAAAAGCTTTTGCACAGGAAAGGACACAATTACCAGAATGAAGAGACATCTACAGAATGGGAGAAAATCTTTGCCAGCTATACATCAGACAGGGGATTAACATCTGAAATATATAAACAGCTCAAAAAATTAAACACCAAAAAAACCACATTTCATTATTGTTAGGTGTTGTCAAGTCTGACTCATAGCAACCCTATGCACAAAAAACAAAACACTCCCCAACACTGTGCCAGGCACATGATCTTATTTATGTTTAAGTGCATTGTTGCAGACACTATGTCAATCCGTCTACTTGAGGATTTTCCTTTTTTTTGTTGACCTGCCACACTCCCAATTATGATGTCCTTCTCCAAGTATTGGTCCCTCTTGACTACATGTTCAAAATATGTAAAATGCAATTTAGCCATCCTTGCTTCCAAGGAGCACTCTGGTTACATTTCTAGAACAGATCTGTTGGTTCTTTCTGCAGTCCATGGTATATTAAATATTTGTCTCTAGAACCGTAATTCAAAAGCATCAATTCTTCTCCTGTGTCTCTTATTCAGTGTCCAGCTTTCACAACCATATGATGTGACTGAAAATACCATGGCATGAGTCAAATACATCTTTGGCTTCACTGTGACATCTTTACTTTTCAACACTTTAAAGAGATCTTTTGCTACAGCTTTCCCCAATGCAATGTGTCTTGATTTCTTGACTCTGCTTCCATGGGTGTTGATTGTAGACCAAGTAAAGCAAAATCATGGACAACCTCAATCTTTCTCCATTTATCATGAAGTTGCATACTGACCCAGTTGTAAGGATTTTTGTTTTGTTGATGTTAAGGCACAATTCATAATGAAGGCTGTGTTCTTTGAAATTCATCAATAAATATTTCAAACCCTCTTCACTTTCAGCAAGCAGAGTTGTGTCATCTGTCACTATTCAATCAAAAAATGGGCAAAAGAATTGAATAAGACTTTTCAAAAAAGAAATACAAATGCCCAGAAATCATATGAAAAAATGTTCAACATACTTAGTCATCAGGGAAATGCAAATTAAAACAACATTGAGATACCATTTCACCCCAGTCAGAATGGTTGCCATCAACAAAACAAACAGCAACAAATGCTGGTTAGGATATGGGGGAAAGGAACACTACTACACTGCTGGTGGAAATGCAGATTGGTAGAGCCACTATGGAAATCAGTATGGAGGCTCCTCAAAAAACTAAAAATAGAACTACCATATGACTTGGTTATGCTACTCCTGGGTATATACCCAAAGGAACGCAAGGCAATATACCATAGAGACACTTGCTCATCCGTGTTCATTGCAGCATTTTTTCACCATCACCAAGACATGGAAACGACCTGTCCATCATCAATATAAATGGACAAGGAAATTGTGGTACATATACACCATGAAGTGTTACTCAGTCATAAAGGAAGACAAAATTATGGCCTTTGCTGGAAAATGGATGGAAGTGGAGATCACCATTTTAAGCAGAATAAGCCAGATTCAGAAAGATAAAGATCGCATGTTTTGTCTGATACATGGAAGCTTAACCTCAATATATATTCAATACTAAAACATATAGGTCATAAAAATAGAAGGGGACTATGTAGGGAGCAATAATGATCCATGGAAATCAGGAGCTGGGAAAAAAGAAAGGGCAATGGAAGAAAAGAAATGAAATATCACATATGTTGCCCACAAGGAAAAATTGAGATGTAGATGGATAGAAGGAAATTTAGATAGATAGGTAGGTAGGTAGGTAGGTAGATAGATAGATTGATTGATAGAGATAGAGATAGAGATATACATGCAAACAAGACATGCAAGTAGAAGAGGGACGATTGGTGGTGAGGCAGGGGCCTGTGGAGGGGGCCATGAGAGGGGAACAGGGGAGATGAACACGAACAATGTACAATGAAACTCATGTGTGATAATGTCATAATGAGAACCATTACATTGTACATTAAAACTTACTAATAAAAAATACTGGATAATTATTACCCCAAATTAATTATTTCATTTTCTTATCTTTTTTGTTTTCTTCCTCAAAATATAATATACAAATATAAATATTACATGATGTAATATATATTAAAATGTAGCGCATATATGTTCAAAAACTCACGCAGATACATACAGTTGGCCACTTGTATCCATGGGTTCGATGTGCATAGATTCAACCAAAGGTTGAAAATACTCTGAAAAAAATATTACATCTGTACTGTACAGACTTTTTTTGGTCATTATTTCCTAAGCAATACATGATAGATATTCATATATTATTTGCATTATATTGAGTATTACAAGTAATCTAGAGACAATTTAAAGTATAGGAGAGGATGCACATGCAAGTTATATACCATTCTATGCCACCTTATATAATGAATGTCAGTATCTGCAGATTAGAAGATCAAAGATCATAACCTTCAATATGGGTTGTGACTAAACATCAACAAAACAAAAAACCTTACGACTGGGTCAGCATGCAACTTCACAATAAATGGAGAAAAGATTGAGGTTGTCAAAGATTTTGCTTTGCTTGGCTCTATAATCAACACCCATGGAAGTAGCAGTCCAGAAATCAAAAGATGTATTTCTCTAGGAAAAGCTGTGGCAAAAGACCTCTTTAGAGTATTGAAAAGCAAAGATGTCACATTGAAGACAAAGGTGCGTCTGACTCAC